>SNQJ01S0049493.1:11725-53235 GCA_010110895.2 Picea sitchensis | reverse complement strand
TTATTCTGATAATAAAATCACAGTCCTCTTTTGTTTTCAATATCAGATTCTTTCATATATTTCATGATTCTACACTTTATTCCAGTTTAGTTTAGCTTTTAAGAACTGTCATCTTCTTATTAAGCTCATAAACTTGGATTAAAGAATTTTATTGTTGTTTTGTATGACCCTGCATATGGTTGTATTTGGTTATCTGGACTAGTATTCTTCATCCCCTTTTTTCAACTCTGTTGTCTGATTATTGTTCTCTAAAAGAACTGTTTTATTCAGATACATGATAAGTGGTTACTTTCATTAGCTATTGAGTTATCTTATTGTTCCAAGCATACAAGTCTATCATATTCTTAAGTTACCAAGCACCTTTGGTCTACAACCACAAAGGGTTTCTTGGAGTGATAACACAACACATTACATGATGTCTCACATGTGCTTTTCTGTCGCATTTCCTCACTAAGGATAACACCAACGACATCATCAAATTTTAAAGTATTTGAACCAGAGACAGAGTTACTTACATCCATGACCAAGTTGTTCCAGCTTTCTAGCAATGAGCACAAGATTAGAAGAGCCTTGACCTCATCATCAAAGTCCTCTTTTACAGAACTTAGTTGATTAGTAACCGTATTAAATTCATTTAAATGATCTGCAATAGACCCACCTTCTGGCATATTCATATTAAATAATCTCTTCATTAGAAATACCTTATTGGACGCCGAGGGTTTTTCATACAATTTGGCCAATGCATCCATCAAACCCATCGTTGTCTTTTCTTTGGAAATATTGGAAGCCATCGACGCTGCCAGGCTCAGTCGTATCGTTCCTAGAGCATTTATGTCAAGAATCTCCCATTCTTCGTCCTTCATGGTCGTCGGCTTCTTTGCTACTCCACCCAATGGTAGGAATAGATCCTTCTGATATAAATAATCTTCCATCTGCATCTTCCATAACTGGTAGTTTTGGCCGTTAAATTTCTCGACCCTAAACTTTCCATCTTTTGGCATTGCTCCCACTCGAACCAGGAACCCTCTTTTCCTGCGAGTTACCTTTCACTCTGATACCAGTTGTTAGAAAAATAGGATTGTGGAGCAATAAAGTAAAACAAATGCAGAAACAAAACACAGAAGATACACAATACAATAAAGACACAGATTTACGTGGTTCATCCAGTGTGGGTTACGTCCACCAGAGAAATTGCCAGGTCCTTCCTTTCTTATTATCCAGCATATGAAGGGATACAACCTACATCAAAATCACTGTAACTTCCTCTTCTTTCTCTCACAATATCCTATCTCAAAATACAATATTCAACATCAACCATAGCCACAATACATTTCCCTTATAAAAGAGGGTTGCCTTCTAGGGCCAAAAACCCTAACATAATCTCTATCGTTAGATCTGCGACCTTATATTGAACAGTCCAGATTTATAATGAAATTACAATAGACATTTACAAGGCAATTTTTCCTTTGGGGGCCTGCTTGCTCCCAAACCCCCCAGCGGGGGCGATAGCCCTCCTGGACCCCGCAGAGGGGGTACCCCCCCCTCTGCACTCCCTCGCGTGGAAGAGTGTACATACTTATGGGGTGTAAATATTTTATGGGGTATAAACACGACTAAAAGTAAAAGACCTCTAAATCAGGAAGATAATCAGGCTCCACAACCAACAATTCATGCATTCAACAACTCCATTTTGCTGAGGAGTATAGGCAGTGGTTTTATGCCTATCAATACCAAACTCTTTGTAATAGTTCTCAAATTCCATTGAAATAAATTCACCACCATTATCAGTTCTTAAACATTTAATGGACCTACCAATGCTCTTTTCCACTAAATATCTAGACTGCTTGAAAACTGTAAATACATAAGGCTTTCTCTTCAACATATAGATCCAAACCTTCCTATAAAAATCATCTATAAAAGTAACAAAGTATGATGATCCTCCATACAAAAAAATAGGGGGTGGTCCCAAAACATCAGAATGGATATAATCAAGGATTCCTTCACTAGTGTGACATCTGGTTTTAAATCTCTGCCTATTATGTTTTCCATAAATACAGTGCTTGAAAAAATCTAACTTTAAAGACTTTAGACTAGGAAGTAACTTGTGATCAAATAATACCTTCAATCCTATTTCACTCATATGGACAAACCGTTGATGCCAAAGTTGAACAGAATCATTGTCATTCTTAGATACAATTGTCGCATGATTTGGCTCAGTTCTTCCTTCTAACAGAAACATGTTTCCAACCTTCTTCGCCTTCATCACTAGTAGGATTCCTTTGTAGACCTTCATAACTCCACCTTGAACAATACTTTTATATCCTCCAGTATCTAAGACTCTCAAAGAGATTAGGTTCTTCCTTAGCTCAGGTACATGTCTCACATCAGTTATTATCTTAACAGATCCATTAAACATCTTAATTTGAATACTACCAATTCCCACAATTTTACATGATATATCATTTCTCATGTAAACAATTCCATGATCTATAGATTGGTAAGTAATAAACCAGTGTTTATGAAGGCACATGTGATTTGAAACACTATAATTTAATAACCATTGTTGATCATATCATGAAACAACACTAATTGATAAAACTTCATCAATCATACATGAACCTATTGTTGAACCTGTTTCGCTTGCATTTGATTCCTTCATCTCTTTTGGAGGGTCTTCTTTGGAGACTTGTTGTCTCTTTCAACAATCCTTCTTCAGGTGTCCATTTGCGACAAAACCAACACTTAAGTTTTCCCTTCTTTCCCTTAGACTTTGACCAAGAGAAATCCCTCTGAACATGTCATCTTTACTTAGGTCTTCCTCTGACCACCATCGCCTCAAATGTAGAGGTTTCAAAATTGGATTTTTTCCTTGTTTCCTCAGACAATAAAGCTCCAAAAATAACATCAAACTCAATACTTTATGTTGAACTGAAACTAAAAGAGGTAACAAAGTGTTCCCATGACTTGGGCAAAGAACAAAATAATGTAATCGCCTTATCTTCATATTTGAATTTCACTCCCATGCTAGTCAACTGGACTAAAAGAGTATTAAAAGTATTTAAATGATTAGTTATTTTTGTGCCTTCCTTCATGCGCAAACTGTACAATTGTCTTTTCAGAAAGATCCTATTCATCAAGGATTTCATCATATTCAAGATTTCCAGCTTCGTGCACAAACTGGTTGTTGTCTTCTCCGTAACAATGTTGAACAAAACATCATTGGCCAAACACAGATGTATGGCACTTAGTGCTCTTGCATCAATCTCCTCCCACTCTTCATCTGAAATAGTCGTGTGTTTCTTTGACTTTCCCAAAAGCGCCTTCACCATGCCTTGTTGCATGACCATATCATGCATCTTCACATTTCAGATCTCAAAATTGTTTTTTCCATTGAACTTCTTGATTTCAAACTTAGCACATTGAGTTTTCTTCATTAGAAGAAAAAATTTCAAAAGCATTACTTATACAACCAAACCCATTTTATTTGAAAAATAACCTTATGCTTAAATATTGAACTCAAAAACTAATTGTGAAAATATTTTAAAAATATTAAAAAAAAAACCTTTTACCAAATCCTGAAAAAAAAAGTTCAACTCTTTTAAAAAACTTATTTTAATATCCCTTATGCAAACCATTAAGTGCAAAATCAAGGAGCAATTAAAATATTGGCACCATTCCATTTGTTAACCCTTGATCCCATTCAACCATTAAATACTCCCACCTTTTAAAAACCATGCAAATTTTGTATTGGATATTCGGCACTCCCATCTAGCAGTTAGACCAGCGTGTTTTTGAAAATGCGAACTCATTAAGGCCACTACTAAATCGGTGCTCCCATCCAGCAGGAGCTTCCCATACCAAACGATCCACGCGCACTCCCACAAAGAAAAATGAAATCGCACCCCCTCAACGCGGATGCCTCAGAGATGATGTAAACCAATGGAGCTCCCAGTACCAAACGACCCACGCATTAATATATTGCACGCTCCTTCACCCAGTCCGCGCACCAGTCGCCTATCCATGCCAGCCGAAACGCTCTCCTGACCCAACCAAAACACACTCCTGACCTCTGATATCACTTATTAGAATTGCAAATGCAGAAAACACAATTTATATAAGATAGTTAACAATCACGTAGATTAACAAACACAGATTTTATGTGGTTCACCCCATATTTGAGCTACGTTCACCAAGCAAAAGTATCGATTGTCTTATTATTCAGATCATGGAAATTTACAACAGTTCCACTCATAGATCTCACTTACTCTCAACCTCTACGGACATAAAGAATTTATAAAAATATACAGTTACATAAAAATTGGCTATTAAATAAGCTCTCACCCATATTCTAACTTGATCTCATTAGTTACAACCAACCCATTAAGTTTTGAGATTTTTCAAAGACTACGAAAACTAATCTTGTACAGTTATTTTTAGGTTTGATCAACGCGTAAATGCGAAAGTCATTTTTTAACAAAGCCCAAATGTTCTCATCCCCATAGCATTAATGTATTTGAACGCTTTAACAGCTCAACTGTTTACAGAAAAATTCGAAGGGCTCTTGTTGCCGACGCACGCTTCCCTCACAACCCGCAAGCGGAAGGTCCACGTCAACACAGGATCTTTCCTTTACCATGGCCCGAAGAACTCTAAACGGTTCTTCTATTTCCCTATCGGGAAATCTACACCCACAACAACTCTCACGGGATCCCCTCTTTACACTCAGGAGATCGGACTTCGCGACTTCGTGAATCCAGAGGTCGGGCGTTGGTCTCTTGAATCTATGAAACCCGACAACAGTCAATGCCGACCTTTTCCCTTTTCCCTTTCGGGACTTTTCCTATCGTGATCTCGGCGGTCGTGATGTCGAGAAACTTGTCTCCCCGACTCCCGAATCCCGATATTCCAAAACTCCCATACACACGCGAGTTTGAATTTTCAACGCCTCCTCACTTCTGTCGGGATTTTGTACTTCGCGGTATTGCGAATACTAATGCAATGATTTCAGGACATTACTCCATGATTCTCCAAAACAGTGTGCCACCTGTCCACTCGCTGACTCTGTTGTGGCCCACACAATCCCCGTAGCCTTTGGGATATCGCGATTTCTGTTGAAATGTTTACGGAATTCCAACCCACAAAATCCCGATACAAATATCGACGTGCAAATCCAATGGCCCTTGTGGCTTGGATCTATGGTCCTACTCCTCCTGAGCTTAGAACCTTTCGTTACACTTGTGATAACTCTCCTACTGCTCTGCGAAATCTGATGACTTGCGGGACTTCGCGAATTCCCCACGGAGAATTCCGACCGTCTGTCCTCTTCTATGAGAACTCGCCCTCCTGCGGTCTGACGTTGCTACATTTTCCTTCGGCCACTTCGAAGACTTTGAATTCCTTTGAACCTTCCAGAAATCTCTACACGCACTCCTTGCGGCAAACTTTCGAACACTTCCAAGTGTTGAAATTCTTTCGACCCTGCGCGCACCTGTAGCAGCAGTCCTTAAATTCTTCTCTCAGGTTCGCAACCCTGAGACTTCACCCAACCTACACACTCCTTGCATGGATCTTGTGCCTAACTGCACCTCTGTGTGAATGAGAACAAAATCTATCCCTTTTTGAACCCTTTGTCAACACACTCCTTGCGGACAATTCGGCTGCACTCCTTGCAGGAACCCTTGTTCAGATAGAGAAACAATTTAAACTCATTCCTACTTCCTTTCATACTTCAAACTCAAACATGAAATCATATACACAACATATAAAGCGAATGTATAATAGGAAGGAGACATTCATGAGCATATCATTTAACATCAATACACAGAGAACAAACATGAAACCATGAATTTGAATCAACTCTTCCTATTTATCCAAATATCTGTACATGGGTGTTCTTACACAACTTTCTACATGCTCTTGCTCTTCTCATGCTAATCTCCTTCTCATGATACAATACACAATGAGGGTGTCTATATCCTATTTCCCTCTTGCGCTCTAAAGCTGTCTAATCTAGAATTAAATTCTATCTACCTGCACTAACTTCTATAAATGTCTTCTACCTACTAAGGACGAGAGAGAATTGCTCAAGGTCCATTTACATTATACAAAGGAGCTCTTTCTTAATGGCTTCATTTAAGATTGCGCATCAACTTCAAGGTGATTTCAAAATTTGTGCTGGCGCTTGTCCAACTGTCTTTTGCTTCTGTGCTGGCTCGCTTGATTTTGGTGATGCTCCTGCATCATACTCCCTGGCTTGAAAATTTTCATGGGCTCCTGTCCATGAGCTCGCGCATGGTCTGTCCATGCTTCTAGATCTCTGCTTCATTCTCCCAGCTGGCATCTTCAACTGGATGGACCTTCCACTTGACCAAATATTCAAAGTATTATTTCCGCCTGGTCTTCTTGCTTACTCTTTTATCCACTATGCGCTCCATCTGTGGCTTATCTGCAACTATCATCTGCTTCGTCCACTGGATCACTGGTTGCTCATTTCCAGTCCCTCTTTCCTCAGATTTATATGGGTACAAATATGAGCTATTGAATATCGGAGAAATTCCGATCCCATCGGGTAATTCAATCTCGTAAGCATTTGCCCCGAATTTCCTCAAGACCTTACATGGCCTGATTTTCTTCATCTTCAATTTATTATATGTTCCACTCGAGAACCTTTCCTTCCTCAAATGTGCCAGAACCAAGTCACCAACCTCAAACTGAAGTTGTCTCTTGTGTTGATCTGCCTTGCGTTTATACTCCTGGCTTGAATTCTGCAACCGCTCCTTCACCTGACTGTGAAGTTCTTTCATCGCCTCTGCGAATTATTCTGAACTAGCGCTCCTAGTCACAGTTTGTTCTGAATCTATCAGTTCAGAAATTCCCCTTGGATGCATTCCATAAACAATCTAAAATGGACTCTGCCCTGTGCTTCTGTTAACTAAGTCATTATAAGCAAACTCTGCCTGTGGTAATATGTTGTCCCACTGGCTGTGGTGTTTTGTCACCAAGCTCCTCAGCAAGTCTCCTAGACTTCTGTTCACCACTTCCGTCTGTCCATCTGTCTGAGGATGATAAGCCGAACTAAACGACAAGTTAGTTCCCAACTTATTCCATAAGGTCCTCCAAAAGTGCCCTATGAACTTTGTATCTCGATCCGAAACTATACTCCTTGGCAACCCATGAAGTCAAGTGACTTCTTTGAAAAACAAATTCACAATGTGAGTTGCATAACTGGTTTTCTGACATGGAATGAAGTGTGTCATTTTAGAAAATCTATCCACCACCACAAAGATTGATTCAAATCCTCTTTGTGTTCTTGGCAACCCCAATATGAAATCCATGCTGATTGCATCCCACGGCCTCTCTGGTATGGGAAATGGTTGATAAAACCCCGCATTCTGTCTCTTTCCCTTCAAATGCTAGCAAATTCTACATCTGTCTACAAATCTCTTGATGTCTTCTCGCATTCCCAGCCAAAAGTATGACTCATTCAGCTTTGCAAACGTCTTGTCATGACCAAAGTGTCCTGCCAATCCTCCACTGTGTTTCTCCTTCAGCAGATTCTCTCTCATGGAGCATTTCAGAATACATAGTTGATTACCTCTGAATAGTAATCCTTACTAGATCATGTATTCGACCCATTTGCTTATGTCCCTGAGAATTGGATTCTCATCTGCTTCATACGCTTCCTTAAAATCCTGATCATCAGCGTACATGTCCCTGAGGTCATCAAAACCCAACGTTTTGACTCTAAACTCCTGCAACAACAAACACTTCCTGCTCAAAGCATCAACAACTTTGTTAGCAGTACCAGAAATATGTTTTTATCACAAAAGTGAAATTCTGCATATACTCAACCCATTTGACATGTCTTTGATTCAACTTCTCACGTTGAGTCACAAACTGCAATGCATGATTGTCACTAGACAAGACAAACTCTTTCGGGATCAAGTAATGCCTCCATTTCTTCAATGACTGGATGATAGCATAAATTCTTTATCATAAGTGGAGTACTTGACTTTCTCTTTGTTCAACTTCTCACTGAAGTATGTTATTGGCCTGTCTTCTTGACTCAAGACTGCCCCGATTGCAAATTCGCTTGCATCACATTTCACTTGAAATGTCTTCTGAAAATCTGGCAACACCAAAACTGGTTGTTCCGTAATCTTCATCTTCAACAGATTAAAACATTTTTCATCCTCTTCTGTCCAGTGAAAAGACTTATGTCTTTTCTTCACTGTATCCATCATTGTTGCACTAATTCCACTGAAATTCCTGATGAATTTTCAGTAGAAACTAGCCAATCTGTGAAAACTTCTCACCTCAAAGATATTCTTCGGTGATGGTCAATTCTTGAACACTTCCACCTTATCTGGATCCATCCTCAACTCATCTACATAAATAACAAACCCTAGGTAAATGAGCTCTGTCTTCATGAATGAGGACTTCTTCATATTTATCAACAACTTCTCTTGCTATAACTTCTGCATCACTGTAGCCAAATGTTTCAGATGCCCTGCCACTGTTTTACTGTAAACCAGTATGTCGTTCAAATACACAATGACAAATTTCCCGATGAACTCCTTCAGGACTTCGTTCATCAACCTCATGAAGGTACTTGGTGCATTTGTTAAGTCAAACGGCATAACAAGCCATTCATACAACCCCTCGTTGGTTTTGAATGTTGTCTTCCATTCATCACCTTCTCTCATGTAGATTTGGTGATAACCTCTTTTCAAATCAATCTTTGAAAAACACTTTGCTCCGCTTAAGCAATCCATCAGATCATCCATCCTCGGCAATGGAAATATGTACTTGATGGTTATCTTTTTTATCGCCCTTGAGTCAGTACACATCCTCCAGCCTCCGTCTTTCTTTGGACTAAGTACTGTTGGAACAGCACATGGACTCAAGCTTTCCCTGACCAAACCTTTGTCCAGTAAATCCTCGACTTGCCTTTTAACCTCTTCATTCTCTTGGGGTATCAATCTTTACGCGGATTTGTTTAGAAAACTGGCTCCGGGTATGAGATCAATATGATGGCTCACACTTCTGATCGGTGGCAACGAACGAGGTAATTCGTCCACTACTATATAAGCGAACTCTTCCAGTAGTTCTTGAACCTCTTCTGGTAAATCATCTACCCTTGTGCTAGTCAGAACAATTCTAGGCTTTCTGACCACCATGAACTGTGAATCCTCCTTCTTCTTAACCTCTGTAAGAAGTTCCTTCCCACTCATGAGAAGTACATTGTTACTTACTTCCGGTTTCACCTCTTTATCCTTAATTGAAAGTAACATGTGTGTCCTCCCATTCTTCTCTAGGGTGTATGTGTTCATTCTCCCATCATGAATCACATTCCTGTCATATTGCCATGGTCTACCCAGCAATAGATGACAAACATTCATGGGAATAACATCACATAATATCTTATCATTATATACTCCTATGTTAAATTCAACTAAACATTGTTTAGTGACAGTTACCTGATGTCCCTTCTGTAGCCACGAAACTCTGTATGGGCTTGGATGATCAGTCATCTCCAGCTCCAGCTTTTCTACCATCTCTGTAGAAATGAGATTATCCATGCTACCATTGTCTACAATGACCTTGCATACCCTGTCCTTGGTCTTGCAAGCAGTCCTGAAAAGTCTGCTCCTTTGGACTGAACTCTCCACCTCCTTCTCTAGTGTCAAAAGGATTTTTCGCATCATCAACGATCTTCCGCCTTCAGCGTCTTCTGCCTCAACATCCCGCCTCTATGATTCAGCGATGTGAGCTTCTCCCCCTTCTTTCTTATTATCTGGACACTCATAAGACTTGTGCCCATTCTTCCCACATGTGAAGCATGTGATTACTCCACCTCTTCCTCTTCCTCTACCTCTAGTACGAGGAAAAGTGTTATTGTCAGCATAATCTCCTCTCTGCTCAGTATGATGCCCTCTCTGTTCAGCATATTTCCCTCGCTGTGAGGCTCCACCTCTCTCAATTCAAGTCTGAGGTTTCTTCCAGTCTTCTTTGGGCTTATGATATTTATCCTGGGCAACTGATTTGTCTCTGGGCTGACTTCTGCCTCGGTCTCTTTGACTTTGCTTTCAGCTCAGCTTCTCCTCAACTTTTAGAGCCATCTGATAAGCATCTTCTACCGTTCGGATGGTTACCATGCTCATCTCATCCTGGATATCATATCTCATGCCATTCATGTATCTGACAACTTTTTCATCATCGCTCTCCTGATGACCTTCCCTGATGTTAAACTTATAGAATTCCTTAGTGTATTCTTTTACTGTCATCAACTTCTGTCTCAGGTTCTGCATTCTCCTGAACAGAGTAATTTGATAATCTCTGGGAATGAATTTCGCCTTCATCTTTGCAATCATTCTGTCCCAACTCTTGATCTTCTGCTGTCCCTTGCAACGTCTTTCAGCTTGTAGTTCATCCCACCACAATGCAGTATGTCCTTTCAATCTAGTGACAGTGTGCTTGACTTTCTTGTCTTCTTCGACATCGTCATAGTCAAAGTATGTGTCTAGAGCTCTAATCCAGTCTCGAAGCTCCTCTGCATCCAAGTTTCCCTCATAAATTGGAATGTCCATTTTCACTCTTGCACCCATTCTTGCAATAGCTCTGATCAAATGCTCGTTTGATGCATCTTCAGCTACAACTTCTTCTTCATGTTCAGCCTCAATCTCACTTTCGGAATCACTAAGATCCCCTGCACTGACTGTGCGTCTTTGCACTATCTCCATGTCTTCGAGTCTAGCACGTAGATCACGCATCTCTCTCTCCATGACTGGTTCTGTCATCTACCTGCCTCTTCTTCTCGACATTTCCCTATCCTCTAGATCGGGTGATTGTCTATCCCTTCTCCTTGGCGGCATGGTGAATTCCTTTCCTTCTCTGCTATAGAAAGCAAAGAACCTTTCTGTGCTCTGATACCACAAATGTTGCCGACGCGCGCTCCCCTCACAACCCACAGGTCAGAAGGTCCACGTCAACACATGATCTTTCATTTACCACGGCCCGAAGAACTCTAAACGATTCTTCTATTTCCCTATCGGGAAATCTGCACCCACAACAACTCTCACGAGATCTCCTCTTTACACTCGGGAGATCGGACTTCGCAACTTTGCGAATCCAGAGGTCGGGTGTTCGTCTCATGAATCCCCGAAACCCGACAACAGTGAACGCCGACCTTTTCCCTTTTCCCTTTCGAAACTTTTCCTATCGCGATCTCGGTGGTCGTGATGTCAAGAAACTTGTCTCCCTGACTCCCAAATCCCGATATGCCAAAACTCCAATACACGTGCAAGTTTGACTTTTCAACGCCTCCTCACTTCTGTCAGGATTTCGGACTTCACGGTATCACGAATCCTAATGCAATGAGTTTGGGACTTTACTCCACGATTCTCCGAAACAACGTGCCACCTATCCACTCGCTGACTCCGTTGTGGCCCACACAATCCCCGTAGCCTTCGGGATATCGCGTTTCATGATATCGCGATTTCTGTTGAAATGTTTATGGAATTCCAACCAACGAAATCCCGATACAAATAACCACGTGCAAATCCAACGGCCATTGTGGCTTGGATCTACGGTCCTACTCCTCCTAAGCTTAGAACCTTTCAGTACACTTGTGATAACTCTCCTACTGCTTTGCGAGATCTGACAACTCGCAGGACTTCGCGAATTCCCCACGGAGAATTCCGACCGTCCATCCTCTTCTCTGAGAACTCACCCTCCTATGGTCTGGCGTTGCTACGTTTTCCTTCGGCCACTTCGAAGGCTTTGAATTCCTTTGAACCTTCCAAAAATCTCTGCACACACTCCTTGCGGCAAACTTTCGAACACTTCCAAGTGTTGAAAGTCTTTCAACCCTGCACGCACCTGCAGCAGCAGTCCTTAAATTCTTCTCTCAGGTTCACAACCCTGAGACTTCACCCAGCCTGCGCACTCCTTGCACGGCTCTTGTGCCTGACTGCACCTCTGTGTGAATGAAAACAAAAGCTATCCCTTTCTGAACCCTTTGTCAATGCACTCCTTACAGGATAGAGAAACAATTTAAACTCATTCCTACTTCCTTTCAGACTTCAAACTCAAACATGAAATCATATACACAACATATAAAGCGAATATATAACAGGAAGCAAACATTCATGAGCATATCATTTAACATCAATACACAGACAACAAACATGAAACCATGAATTTGAATCAACTCTTCCTATTAATCCAAATATCTGTACATGGGTGTTCTTACATAGCTTTTTGCATGCTCTTGCTCTTCTCATGCTAATCTCCTTCTCATGATACAATACACAATGAGGGTGTCTATATCACGTTTCCTTCTTGCGCTCTAAAGCTGTCTAATCTAGAATTAAATTCTATCTACCTGCATTAACTTCTATAAATGCCTTCTACCTACTAAGGACGAGAGCAAATTGCTCAAGGTCCATTTACATTATACAAAGACGCTCTTTCTTAATGGCTTCATTTAAGATTGCGCATCAATTTCAAGGTGATTTCAAAATTTGTGTTGGCGCTTGTCCAGCTGTCTTTTGCTTCCGCAGTGGCTCGCTTGATTTTGGTGATGCTCCTACATCAGCTCTCCAACCTTATTGCCACAACGGAAGCCAACTCTGGAAGGAAATTTTTTTTAATCTACTTGGTTATATAAATTTCGATTTAAAAATGCATATCGTGAATTGATTCGGACATTTAGGTTGCGAGAGACATTTAGGCTAGGAAACAATTGGAAGGCTTGGAGAACATTACTCATCTACTCTGCGCCTGGATAGCTGGATTTGAATAAATTGGCTCGCCGAATCCCACTCCAATAACATCAAGCAGGTCAGCGTCGATGCCAGAGGGGAAGAAACCTCTACCTCCTTCCGGGAGCCATACTCATCGATAAGAGAGCATTGCTGAAAAGAATAATTTCATGTCTGCAGTTGCAGAAACTTAGACGACATGAATCCTGGATCTGCCGATCAAGCCCTGGATTCTTTTCTTAATGTCGATATAGAGTGGATGCAGTACTTCTACGCCGACCAGACGAAACCGCCGGACGCCGGCCGATCAAGAAGCACCGTGGACGATCACCTCGAAATGGAGTTGGTAAATATCATAAACACCATCAACAAGTTCGACGGCCATTACTACTTCGCCTCTGCTGCCTTCTTCCCTTCGAACCTGCCAGTCTCTGCCCGAGCCCTTCGTGAGCACCATGGCCAGTATGACAGGTTCTGATCAGATTTCTAACTCTGCTGATCAGGAAGAAATGACCATGTCTCTCATCGGCGCAGCTTCCTTTGAGAAAGTGTGGAGCTAAACGAATATTCAAATATATGCGAGAAATTTATAATCACGGGACAAATATGATATGCCGAGTGGCTGCTGCTGAAAGCGAGGGAATATTAAGGCCTGCATCAAGATGTAATGTAAATAGTGCCCGATGATGGCTTTGTTTTCCTGTGTTCTGCTTCCAAGTGTTTTAATCGTTTTATTATATTATTTTCGAGTTACTACTTTGTTATTTAGTCCATAACATTCTACCAAAATGGATTTCTTGGATTGCCTCATTTATTAATTTATTGGGTGTTTGCTTTTCAAAATGTGGACCACGAAGCAATCCTACAAAAATTGTACCAAAATGGATTTTTATGCCAAAAGGCATACACCTGTTGACAATGAGCACAATTAATCACTTTTTAATCTAAAATTCTAATTTGATGGCTAACAATTAAAGATACTTGCATATTCTTAGTGGTCCTCCCAAATCAATGAATGTGATAACATGTTTACCTTTTAACATTTACCTAATCATATTAAGAAATTACTGTAGCATTATATGATTGCCACGTTTAAATGATTAAACTTTGGATTTAACAAGTTGTAGATGCTCATTTTTTGGTTGTACGTTTCATTTTCTGACTGTGCGTTTCATTTTCTATCTGTGTCTGTGTCCATGCCTTTCGGCGTTCATCAACCACGGTTTTGAGTGGCTGTGCTAGTTTAATTTATTCTGTGTTTGTTGTTCAAAATGTCGACCACTAAGCGATCCTACAGAACTTGTACGAATTAATTACACAGCTTCATGTAAGCACAAATTATACCAGCTGCAATCCTATCCTTCTCGTTTAAGTGTTTATTTGGTTTATTTGTTTCCCTGAGTGGTTGCCATGTATTGGCGCTATTGTCCAGAAGGCTACCACATATATCCAGTGGTCAACCTTCATGGATCCATATCTCCATCCAGTAGACATTGACAAAGCCATGTACATCATTTACTCATTCAATTGATTGCTCCATCAAACATCTTGAACATATGTCCACTGGTCAACCTTCATGGATCCATATCTCCAGCTGAGTAGACATTGAAAAAGCCATGTACATTTACTTCCCTGTAAGTTTTAGGCTTTCCTTGGTAGTATAAAGCATATTTTTTTGTGCCAAGAAAATACATGACCACTCTCTTGACAACATACCAATGTTATTTTTCACTTGTCAACATGCATATGCTCAACACTCTCACTGCATGAGCGATATCTAGTCTAGTGCAGACCATCACATATATCAAACTACCAATGACACTAGCATATTTCCTCCTGCATGATGAAATGTTTTAATACTGTTTCAATAAACTTTCTTTGATTTAACCACAATTTTCTAATTGTTTGATCTCTCTTGATATCCATTCCTAGAATAAAGTTTGTTGCACTGGGATCCTTCATGTTGAACTTAGAGGACATGTGCATCTTCACCTCCTTTATTGTGTCCATGCCCCTTCCAACCACCAACATGTTGTCGATAGAGTGAGCAGTGAACTATCTTGGGAAATGAGAGGAAATTCATGTGGGTAGTAACATGAATTTTTAGACATTCAATTTTACATGAACAAGAAGTGGAAAAATAGGAAGAAGAGCTTGGGAGTTGGAACAAAAATCCTAGGAAAATTATGGAGCGTGCTAAAGCGATTTTGGAGATCGAAATTGAAGATCCAGGTTTTCAAGCTCGAAGAGTGAACGCCTAGGTGAGTTGTACTATATCAACAAATGTTTTTTGTTTTCTTCTAGTAGTTTTTCATAACAATGATTTCCCTTGAGTTCTCAGATGAGAGATTCCTAGCTACCTATGCTAGAGAGACCCTGATAAATGAATGGGACACCTAATGGACTGAGACCACAGAAGGGGTACATTCCTTGGGTTGGGCAGGTCAAGAGGAAGAGAACTGTAGGAAATTTGAGATAGCTATAGGAAAAATCTAGTGGGTTGTGTGATATGGAGTTGTGACGGGATTGTGAGAGGCACCCTTATTTTGTGGATTCTTATAACTAGCTCGTGGGTGACTTGCTATTGATATTTGGAACAACAAGTCTATGATTGGGTGGAACGTCCTTTCGAAGAAGATGGTTGCACAAACACTCTTTTAAAGATAAGTATTTATCTATTTTGCTGAATTATTCGATGAATGTAATTGTTATGCATTTACTCTGTATATGAGAATGGCTTTATATGTTGTTGTAGATGTTTTAAGAGTTGCATTCATGATTTTTGAGAACAATGTAGTTACATTTAATTATGCATATCATAAATTAATCCAAAATATGTTTAAATCGCAACTCCTAAGCTATAACATGGTCGGGTAAACTTGACAAAGAATAATTGAGTTGGTTTTTATCAAATCAACCCAAGTCAGTTCGAGTCGAATCATGGTCGAGTCGACTCGTGGTTGGGTAGACTGCAGAAACAACAATGTTATTGCATCCCAGTGAGTCGATGTTCCCTAACAACTTGTATAGGGTTCCAATCCAAACTCCGTTCATTAAGACCATCAATCCCCCAACAATTTTCTATGTATCATTATGAAATAAAGTGTGCATTTATGTATCACTCATTTTGTTGACATATATTATATTTGTTACCAAACCCGAAATATGTAGCATACCTAGGAGGCTCCTTCTACTCCCATCCTATAGGTGTCTTGTAGGATCAATCAAACTCTTCCCTATCCAATAATTTTGGTTGTTGAGTTGCTCCCCAAGAATACATCTCCTCCTTTATATCTCTGATATTCACATAATCATTCTTTGTGGGGTGTCATATGAAAATATGCACTTGATTTGATGAATCAAACATCATGATCTGACTACATATTGGCCGATACCAAATACACATTGCCTCCTTTATATGGAGTGGTATTTCTTTCAGTCGACTATTTATCATCAGATCTTCGAATGATATGAGTTTCTTTCGACCTGTGGTCTCTCTTGTAATGCCCATATTTACCACATTTCCAACATATTTTCATCGACTAAAGAAGGGGTTTAGATCTACCTTTCGACTTAGACTTTTTATTGGAGAATTTTCCCTTATCGTTTTCGACTGGTTGACCTCAAACCATCAAGGAATCATTGGTCGACCCTTCCATGTTCTTTTGTCTCTTTTCTTCTAACAACAGAGATGCAACCACATCTTAAAGTGTTAATGTGATTGAATTACTCCCTATAGCCATGACTAAGCTATCCCAAGGGTCTGGAAAAGAACATAGTAGGATAATACATTTCTCCTCTTCAGTGATTTTAATATCCATTGAAAATAACTAGCTTATTACAGTGTTGAATGCATTCAAACGCTCTATTACTGAGCCCCTATCACTCATCCTTAGAAGATATAGATTCTTCCAAAGAAACAACTTGTTTTCCAGGGATTTTGATCGGTACAAGACTCCCAAATTATCTCATAGTTTCTTTGCAGAGTCTTCACTCAAGACATTCAAGAATACTGAATCTACAAAACAAAGTTGATTCATACTCCTTTCTCTCCTCTTTAGTTTCTCCCATTCTTCCTTCGACATACCCGTTGGAATTATTCTGGGACTCAAGCTACCCATTGTTCTCGATCTATAAGGAGATATTCATCTTAAGCTTCCAAAGCTCAAAATTCTGGCCATTAATTTTTTCGATCTCTATCCTTGAACTGCGTTCTTTCAAGCACAAATTAAAAATCACTAACTTACAACTTCCATTGGACCTAGGTTTATCTTAGATCCAAGATATTCTTAACCTTTCTTTGATACCACTTGTATAAAAATTAATATGATACCAAATGTAGAGAAAATTAATCCGCACACTAAGCCAACTAGGAAAAAGAAAATAGATTCAGGCATAGAATAAATGACAAACGCACACAGGATACAAAGATTTTACCCTGGAAACTCTTAATCATAAAAACTAACATTCATTGAGCATATTTCTATGTTGTCTTATTAATTCATAGAATAAAGAGTTACCTGACTAACCTTGGTCTACATCTAAGAAACAATCATCATCCTACTCTCTTTTTTTTTCACAAGAACAACCCTGCATCCAATTTGGCTTGCATCTACATAACCTTTGTAATTCTTCTAAAGATTAGCTTTTATGGTATTACAACACACCATATTTATATTATTTACTACGTGAAAAACCGTAAATCATTGCGCCAAAAAATGGTTACAGATCGATGTGACGACTGGCTACAATTCCATGAATCTCAAGATTCTGTTACAGTCAACTACTAGTCGATTACTAGTCAACCTCTAGTCAATCTTCATTTGGCTATCACTTAGCCTTCTATCAACCTCTTATCAGTTGACCTTTCGACATCTTGGATCAACTACTTCAACCTTCAACTTTTTAGATGATCATTTTCACTTTCAACATGACTATCGACTTGACTTAACACGTCATTAGTTTCATCAGCTAATTAATTCACCCTGACTAGACAATCAATTAATTGTTATTTCACTTAAAAAAAAATATAACAACCCAAACATATTTGTAGTTGTTGTTAATATGGTTATATCCTCCCTAGTGGTTAGGGTGTTTAAACTTTATTAAAGGGAATGTAGTCTCTTTTATAGGGTTGCAATGGTTATTCGTAAGGTTGTTTGGGGTATAATAGTAAAAGACATAAAATCCAAACTCCATAAGAATTGAACTTGGTTAAGTTCCACTACTACTATCGATATTACTTCAAAGTAATATATAAGTTTAGACTATCAAAAACACTCGTTGAGCATTGAAGCCAACCTCTTTAGTCTATTCAAAGATAAATATGGAATATCATTGATTCATTAATATGTACACGTGCAAAATTATTCAATAGAATTCGTTTGCTTCGAGTACTCTTAAATTCTGAATAAAACCTCTTTATACAAATAAATTTTAATGTTTGTTTAAGAAAATGAAGTACGAATATACCCCATTCAATCGTTTTCTAATTTCACCGAAATCTTTAGAATGCCATAATGAATATATGGAGAGATTATTATTCTATATTTTATCATATTGTAAAAAGATTAAATACCTTGAAATTAAGATTTATATATATATATTATTCTATATTTTATCATATTGTAAAAAGATTAAATACCTTGAAATTAAGATTTATATATATATATATATATATATATATATATATATATATAATTTTAGACTTTTGAATTATTAATAATTTTTTATTAAATTTTTTAAAAGATTTTAATGATTAATATTAATGGATTATCACTAAGTTAAAGTAATGTTGTCAAAATGTTTAGTAACACATATTAATCATAATCATCATATTTTAATGAGTTATAATTATACTCATTAATAACTCATCGTTAAATAAATAAATAATTGAAAGTTGTATGAAAATTGTTTTTGAGATAATTCTCAATGACTCAAATAATGTTAATTGAGACATGAATTCAACCTTCAATTCCAAATCACATGTCACACCACCTCCTTACTTGAACATAAAGATTACAAATGGGTGGAAAGTTCATACATGTTTTCCCATTGCGTTAATTAAGATACATAAGGTGAATAGACTATTTTTAATAATTTTATGATCAAAATGTAGTATTATTAGTCAAGAATTTTAACTTGTGACTAAGTGAATGATTTATATATTAATAGAAAATCACTCTCTACCATTCTTATAAATCCTAGAACTTGTCAACATCTTCTAGTCAACCAGAAACACATTTACATATATTTATGTATATAAACTAGTCATTTAATGGATATTGAATGGACAAAGTATTTGGTATATGTTAATCTTTCTTACAATAGCATATGTTACATTAGATTTCTTATGCAAATTTTATGTTAAGATTTTTTTAGATTATAAAGACAACTATTTTAGCATGGAATTCTAATAAGTGAGAGGATGATAGGGATATCACATTTCTTATGCAAATTTTATGCTAAGATTGTTTTAGATTATAAAGACAATTATTTTAGTATGGAATTTTAATGAATAAGTGAGAGGATGATAGGAATGTAGATTATTACATAGAAATTGTAAATTACTTGTTAGGCATTAATGCAATTCAAATATGCAATTTTTTCATATTGATTGTCCTATTCACAAGATTTAAACTATTTTTTTTTTTTTTAAGTAAAAAAGGAGGATCTTATTGTATTAATTGTGCAGTCTTACAAAAACTTTTGGAATGCCAATTATCTCGCCGAAAAATGGAAACTGGGACAACTCGCTTCTTATACAACTTGTTTCAAAAAATGGCCTGTCATTTGTCTTTCCCCAAGGAAACCAAGAGATATGATAACCATTAGTCTGAACATGTTCCTTTATCTTACTCCTAACAACATATTGAAATTTTGACAAAGCTAGAGCCCTTGTTCTAAACAAAACAGTTCCTCTAACCAGAATCATTAACTGTAGCAATTACCCGGTGGGTTCAACATCTCCTTCATTCTTTCCCACTCTGGCTGGCAGCACGAAGGGTTGTGCACACGTTGGGCACCGTTGTTCTAGTGACGTGTCAGAGTAGGCATCATACAACATGTCTAGGTGCTGGTTGATTTGGAGGCCATGATGGATATGGTCCTCCACCAGGCTTCTCGTTTCAAATATCAGCTCCAAGTGTTCCGGGTGGAGGAATGGTGGTTGGACATGCCATAATTCCTGCATGATGGAGAGGGGACGTGGCGCAAGAGCCCTTCCACCCTCCCTCACCCAACTATCCTCCGCCTCTCCTATCTTGCACCTATCTTGTTGTCTACTTTGAGCTTCCTGCTGATTCGCGTCCATGGAGAATTCACCTGTTGTTGAAGTCATCGTCACGTCCACACCTTCCGATATTTCTTCTTCGACATAGCAAGTGGTGGGTTGCTCCATCTGGTTGCCTTCCTTATGATTGTGCAGTGTCCCTGTGGCTCGTTTCTTAGCTTCACCCAAAAAATAGGTTGGCAGATTCCAATTGTCAAGAACAGTGAAGAGGAGGTGTTTCGGAGGAATCTGGATTGGTTCTTTTGGAGAAACCTCCTTCACATAGGCCATGGGACGCATCCTGGGATTTTTGTGTTTGTGGACTCTCTGCATCTAAGCTATGGACAACACCCTCTCGAATTTCTGTTATCTCTTCCAGTGAGCATTGAAAGCATACCAGGCTATGCCTCTGCGAGGTCGGCCTCTTTCCCTCGGCATGTGGATGAGCAGAACTATGACCAAAAGGTCAACCGGGTGGCTAGCTTTGCACTAGTGCTCATAGGACTCAGACTTCCACCGGTTGAATTCAAAATGCCTCGTCTCCCATTCATAACCGCTGATAAATATGAGGATGATTGTGACAGGATTAGAGGGTGATCGTGACAAGATTACCCATAATGGTTATCCCCCTAGTGCCCTATGCGTCCATCCTCCTCACGCGCACGAGAGGGCTCTTCCCATGGGCCTGGATGCTTGGGCTTTCTCCCATATTAATGGTGCGGAGATGGGATTCAATGGCCTGTATTTAAGGCCTTGTGAGGCTCTGCACCGCATGTCCAGGCTGTACTACATGGCACCCCATCTGGGGTGAGACTTAAACTATTATTTTAATTGTATCATTTTATAATAATTTAACTAGGTTGTTAGTAAGTGTTTGCTTGTAATCCATAAGTCTAGATATATTCATGTACCACATCCACATGTGATTTCTTTTAGTGATACAATGATCAAAAGTGTATTTTTTCTAGACATGCCCTACTCTCAATTTTTATTTCAAGTTATTTTGATTTGATGATAATATGTTTTTCTTGTTATGATAGTAATTTAACTACTTGAATTGAATCTTGAATCTTAAAATTTTGAGGGCCTCTGCGTGAATTGGATGAGTGAAAATGTGGCAATGAATTGGATGAGTGAAAATGTGGCAATGAATTGGATGAGTGAAAATGTGGCAATTGAGAATGTGGCTATAGTGTTTAATCTTTATTAAAAGGAATTATATATTTTTATGGGTTTGTAGTGGTTATTGGTGAGGTTGTTTTAAGTACAACAATAAAAAGTGTAAAGCCCAAGAATGTACTAAGGCCCAAACTATTAATAGAAGGTGTAAAGCCCAAGAATGTACTAAGGCCCCAACTATTAATAACCACAAATCAACCCCATACAAGCCACTACCTATTAATAGCCACAAATCAACCCCATACAAGCCACTACCTAAAGGTGATCCATGCTTGTAGGAAATTTCCCTTAGAGGAATGGGAATTTGACCATTACCACAAGATGCTTGGGTTTTGAGATTTTCCAAAGATAATGAAAATTAGGTGGGTTTTGATATTTTTCAAAGACGATGAAAACTAATCTTTTACTGTTATTAGTCCTTGCCGGAAGGCCAGGCATTCAAAAATTATAATGTTTAACTTAGGAAGTCTGTATTCATATATATTAAAATAAAATAAAAATGTATATTTGTTACAATTTTAATGGCTCATAGGTTTGAAGTGTTATTGCCAACTTCACTTCTTCCAGTGCTTTAATTAACACTTCTTCCAAATGTCATCCTTAACTCAAGTACTCACTGTTGTCATCAAGCTGACACTTCTTCCAAATGCCATCCTTAACTCAAGTACTCACTATTGTCACATCAAGCTGATATGAATCCGCATGAGGTACGAGTTATGGACTCGAGGGTTTCTTGTAATTTGTGATCTGAAGGCTATTTATGTCTCTTCACCATTGATGGGGAAATTGGAGGCGAAGGGCAGTATCTCATTTAGCTATGCTTGTGAGATTTATTTTTCTCAACATGATGCAATGCATGATTTAGCCTTGCGTTTTGCAAGCTAGTATAGTGCCATTCATGGTAAGAGGATTTGCATGCCTCACAAAGAGGATAGTATTACCACAAACTGGGTTACACTCAAAAATCAGACATCTAGGACTCAATTTGTTTCAATTCATACAGGTAAAACTTCTGAAACTTGTTTTCTCTTAAATCAGACATCTAGGACTCAATTTGTTTCAATTCCTACAGGTGAAACTCCTGAAACTTGTTTTCTCTTTCTGCTTAAACGTTCAATAATTATTATTTCAATTCACTAATTTTCCAATTTATTCAATGTTTTCTCTTAAATCAGACATCTAGGACTCAATTTGTTTCAATTCATATAGGTGAAACTCCTGAAACTTGTTTTCTCTTTCTGCTTAAACGTTCAATAATTATTATTTCAATTCACTAATTTTCCAATTTATTAAGGTTCACATTTTTATCAGCTTAGCTGACTGTTACATTTCTGAGATGTATAGGTCCAATGGAAGACCAATTTGTAGTGTACCCTTCACTACCCAGGTTCACCCAACCTCTCGGTTTTACCATTCATTGCATGGATTTAAAAACAATGCATTTAACCAGAATTAAACACACTTAACAACTCAGAGTAAAATATATGGGTACTGCTATAATTAAATGTTCCATAGCATTCATCATTAATTCATTTACACAGCGGAAAACATGATACAGAACAACACAGTCATGCCAAAACAACCTCGAGCAAAATATATGGGTAATGGGCGATAATTAATTGCCCAGTATCTATCATAATGACATACTGAAAACATGATACGTATCAACATACTACAAGCAAACGTATAAATCATAATTCGTATCACTCTATCTTGTATCAACTCCTGAGAACAACAACCAAGTGTGCCTTTCCACTAACCTCTCCTAAAATTTTAGACCTCACACCCTCTGCTTCATCACTAACAGAGGTCACTCCCCGAAGCCAAATCGGTAGCCCACCCCCGGGTAAGGAATCGACTTAGGTCGAGGTTCGTGGAAGACAACACATGCACATCCAACAAGAAATTTTAGTTATCCTACGCCAATCGCATTATAGACCCTCATCTCCTACATGCCTGCTCTAACCAGAGAGTGCACCTTCGGTTACCTAGATAGCCTCTTCTACTGCCAGCCTCTCTACCTTTAAGCTGTGAATGTGTCGGACGAATTCTCCTGCCTCTATGGCGCTACAGGGATTTATCTCGAGTTCTCTTTCTCCTCTCATACTTCTCAATTGAGTGGAGTCGCCATGTGCCAACAAGCCCTATGCGTACCAAAGGTTGCGCAATCACAACAATCCACTGGAAACACGCATTGCGTTTTCCAACAATGGTTCAGTCATCACAGGATAATCTCACTCGATGATTTTAGAGCAGACTTCACGCACAAGCTAGCGCTCATTTTCCCCTCACACTGCAGATGCTTCCACCGTGACCATCACAGCATCCTCGCTCGTGAATATGTTTCGATTGAGAACATACCCCTCACTCTTAGCTCTGGACAGGGTATTACCCTGTTTTCCTCAGGCAAAACATAGTTAACGGTTTCAGAGATCCATCCTAATATTCGACAGAGATTGTACGGGTTCCACGCATTGCAGGTCCGGGCCGTATCGGAGGCGAAATGCATTCTCGGCTCGTCAGGGGAGCTTTATTTGCATGCACCAGCTGACACTTGTCACTCCCCGAACCGCATGCATTCCATCCGTACACCTTCCTCCCACCACTTGGGAACTCACATGTCCTTCCAAAAAGGACTTAGGATAAAATAATGTGCACAAGGGCTTTAGAATATTAATAAAATATTATTCCGGGCCTAATCCCCCTAGGCTTAGACCCCAGGCTCCTTACTTCACTCTTTCCCACCTTCCACTTCCATCCCTCGTCTACTGCGGGATGCCACCCCCATTTCTTTCATCGTGGTCGGTCTGCAATGGCTGTATTTATATTTTATTAATTGTCCTTC
Source organism: Picea sitchensis (assembly GCA_010110895.2). NCBI lineage: Eukaryota > Viridiplantae > Streptophyta > Pinopsida > Pinales > Pinaceae > Picea > Picea sitchensis. Next base: position 29,177 of record SNQJ01S0049493.1, on the reverse strand, counting down.
ATACATACAAGGCCATCAACAGTTCGCCTTCAACACTTAGGCTCCCCCGCCTAACAAACTCATAAGTCTACGTACTATTCAAAACTTGGCTCACCGCCCTATAGAACATATTTACAATTCTTGCATATAACATGATCCGCAACGGGGCTCGGCATTGGGGACACTACAACTCTCATTTTTGCACCGCCCCTCGCACACTGTGTGTCCTTCAAAATTTCAAAAGATGCGTACCGCCTCGGCATAATATCCTCGAGATGCCCCATGTCGTGTCCTCCTCGACCGCACGTCCACTGACCTTTACAAGCTCTATGGCTCGGGATTGAGTCGCTGTTTTTCCCTGCCCAATATATGCGTACATGATGTACTTGCAAGACACCTTCCGGTTCCACCCGAATCACAAATTCAATCGATAACATGATTAGCACGTACATATTTCTTAAGAAAGGAAACATGAAACACATTATGTACATTCATAGGATGCAGTAATGCAAGCATGTATGGAACCGCCCAATCCTTTCCAGATCTCAAATGTCCCACCTGAATCCCGCTATTAACTTACGCGAACTTCCCAATTTGAACTCATATTAATTTCGTGGAAAACATGGTCACCCAATTTGAATTCTCTATGGGTTTTGTTACTATCAACTTAACTTTTCTGCCTGTCCTAGGAAAATTTCAAATTATGCTTAATTTTAACCATTTGTTCTTCCATTTCTTTGAGCAAATCTGGCCCAACTAGTGTTTTGTTTGTTGGGTTATCCCATCTCACCGGTGTGTTGTATCTTTCTTCCATATAGCGCTTCGAATGGGCTCATCTTCGAGATGCATGGTACCTATTATTGTAGGCTTAATTCTACCAAATGCAGTAGTCTTCCAACTTTGATGTCATCCATCACATACATTCTCAAGATAAATCTTCGACACTGCTTACTCTTTCTCTGCCCAGCCCATCGAATTCTGGATGGTGTATGCTGTAATTAAAGTTCATATTCGTTCTCAATCCCTTGAACAACTCTTTCCGCACTGCGAATTTCGGTCCCTATCGCACAATTGTTTTAGGAATTCTGTGTAAGTGTGCAACTTCTTTTAAAAGATATCAACAACATATGCTGTTGCTCTGTGGGTGGTTTTCGGAATAAAATGGGTAGCTTTAGTAAGTTGTCCACCACCACCATGATTGAATCATGTTGCTTGCTTGTTCCGGGAAATCTCGTGATAAAATCTATGGTTACCACATCCCACTTCCATCAGAATAGGTAAAGGCCGCACAACCCGCCGGGTGTCTCGCGGTCACTTCGACCTTCTGGCATTCCATACATCTGGCTACATGTATTTAAATACCTCTTTCTTCTATACCTCGCCAAAATTAATGGATTTTGACTACTGCCATACTCTTTTGATATCCAGGATGTCCAAGATAAGTCACATTATTATTCATTTCCTTTAGAATTCAAGCGCCTTCACCTCTCCGTCATTAGGTACATACACTATGCTCTTATACAGAAGTAGACCATCAATTCCCAAAGCATAACCTTTCTCATTCTCAGGACTTTCCACAGAAGCTTGCTACCGTGATTTCAGATTGCGTAAATCAAAGACTTGCAGCCTATACCTCTCAGTTTTTTCAACCTGCTTTATACATGCTAATGGTCGTAGCATGTAACTCATGCACTTTTCTCCTGAGTGCACCAACCACCTTGTTATCTTTTCCATTTATGTGTTTGATATCAAAGTCATATTCATTAATGTAAATTCCAGCCATCTAATTTGTCCTCATGCTTAAGGTTGGTTGTCAAATAGATATTTCAAACCGTTGTGGTCTTTTCTTAATTTGAATTTCTTGCCAATGAGGTAATGTCTCCATTTCTCAATGCTGACAATCACACCTAAATCGTGGAGTGGCATAATTTTCATTCACTTTCGAGATTCATAGCAACCATAAATCCTCTTGGTCGAGAACTCACCTACACGATCCGCATACCTACATAATCCTTACTTGACGAAGAATCTTGAGGATTGAGCATCAAGGAGTAGTCGCTTAAATTGTTGGAAGTTATTCCTACATTGTTCACCTTAATCGAACTTCTTCTCCTTCTTGGTATGTTTATGGTACGAGCTATCCTGAAAATCCAGCCTATAAACCTCCTATAATAACCTCACGCACTCCATAAAGGATCTAACTTCAAGCTACATTTTGGTGTTGGCTACTCTGAATGGCTTCCTTACCTTCTCGTGATCCACAACGATCCCTCCTTTCCTCAAATAATATGTCCCGTGATAATGGATTCGCTTCGGTAAAATGAGCACTCTGCTCAATTTCCACATACTATGTCCTCTCAACACTTGCATCACCATTCTAAGATGTTTTTCGTTTTCTTCCTTTGTCTTGGAGTACCCCAAGATATCATCCAAGAATACTATGACTAACTTGTCCGTGATAATTTCGAATACTCCATCTGCTTAAGCATGAAGACAAGAAGCTAGTTGGATACCCAACAAGACTACTCAAGGAACTCCATAATGATCGTATCTTTGTTCTAAAGGCTTGCCGATGTCTTCATATTTTATCCTCAATTTGGTGATACCCTGATCGAAGATCTATTTTCGGAAAAATACTTTCAGATCCTTTAACTGATCAAAGTATTCATCAATTCTTGGCAGAAGATATTTGTTCTTGACCGTGACTTTATTCAACTCTCGAAAGTCAATGCACGTACCAACGCCCCATCTTTCTTCTTCTCTACAAATAGGACTGGTGCTCCCCAACGTGATACTGACCTAATATACCTCTTCTTATCAGCCTCTTCGAAATGTGATTTGCAACTCTTTCACCAGCCATCCTATAAGGAGTTTTCAACCGGGACGCTTCCAGGCATCTGATTTATAGAAAAATCGAGGTCCCTCCTCGGAGGTAGTCCAAATACCTCCTAAACACGTCAATTCCTTTGGCACCCTCAGGGTCTTATATTTGAGACCACATTCGAATACTTTTTCCACCTCGCCGCAATACTGATGTACTTTTGGTAACATTAACCGACCTCTGCAACTGCGGACACCTTCGGCCAATATTCGGATGGATCTCTCAAACCGTTAGCTGTGTTTTGCCAGAGGAAAACCGTGTAATACACTGTCCAGAGCTATGAGTCGGGATCTGTTCTAGTCAATCCAGAAACATATTCCTCAACCAGAATTCCCTGTGCTGGACGCTGCAGTGGAAGCACCGCGAAAGTGTAGTGGTGCAAAATGAGCTAGCTTGTGTGTGAAGTCCTTGTTCCAAAATCATCCCTTGAGATTATCCCGCTGCATAACCCAACCATTTTTGGAAAGCCTTGGTCTGTTTTCCCCGTGGGTTGTATTGTGGATTGCGCAAAGACTGGGACCTGCAGAGGTTGTTGGCCTGTGAGCGATTCCTCCATGTGAGGAAGTGCGCAGAGGGAGAAGAGAACTCCCGAGAGAAATCCCTGTAGCTACCACAGAGCCCTGAGACTTCTGAATCGCCTGCTCCTGGAATTAACCCAAGGTAAGGGAGACTGGCAGCCGAAGGACTGTCTAGGTGACAGAGAAGGTGCACTCTCCTGGGGTGGAACAGGCATGTGGGGAATGAGGGTCTGTGTGCAGTGAGCGTGGGAGATTCCTGGGAGAGCTTCTTCTTGTTGGATGTGCATGTGTTGTCTTCCCTGCAACCTCAGCCTGAGTCTAGATTCCTTACCCGGGGGTGGAGCTCGGTCCCATCTCGGGGGTGACCTACTGTTGAGCTGATGTCTTTCTGCTTAAACGTTCAATAATTATTATTTCAATTCACTAATTTTCCAATTTATTAAGGTTCACATTTTTATCAGCTTAGCTGACTGTTACATTTCTGAGATGTATAGGTCCAATGGAAGAGCAAAATTGGAGTCAAATAGATTTTCCCAAGGTGGAAGCTTTGGCTTTATTCTTTTCTGCAAGTGAATATTGTCTTCCAACATTTTTACATACCATGCCAAAGCTTAAGGTTCTTATCATCTACAATTATAGTTCAAAGCGTGCAATACTTCATGGGCTGCCAGGATTTTCTTTAGTTACCCAGCTCAAGTCCGTCTTACTTCAGAAGTTGATTGTGCCTCCTTTTTCTGAGTACTGTAGATCCTGGGAGTGCCTGGAAAAGTTGTCTGTCTGTCCCTACAAACACTGTTTCTTAAAAATTTATTGAACTCTGTATCAAAGTTTTGGCTTGCGTACCATGCACCTCCAGTTATCCCTTTTGAAGGCGTTAATTATTCTAGTATATACACCTTCTCTGCTTGTTCTAACTGCGCGAGCGTATTCTTCTTATTCCACATGCGGATTCGCATACATCGAGAACCTTTAGACTCTGCCAAATTGTGTTTTTGTAGGCCCAGGTTTAGGATCAGCCACATTCAAGTGAGAATATGAGTTGTTGATGCGTCTAGTCTTGATCTCACATATGTTAATGCTATCGGCTGCCAGTGAAATGGCAGAAGCAATTTTGAGAATCTGCATCTAGTTCAAAATGCAGAAATGAATTATGAAACCACTTGATTTATGCATACGTAAAAACAAAGTTATATCCCATTTCAAGCACAGTCCATAGAAAATCAATTCTCCTGGTTTGAGGATGAGTTTCTCATTAAAGGCCCGGGCTATCACCAACCAACATGCTATGTAGGATGTTAAAGACATTATTGGCTCCAATCTCAACCTTGTTTACACAGCCGAAAACATAATATAATATCAAAATAAATCACACAGTGCTTTGCAATGTTGCGAGTATTTATTTCAATTATGAAGGAATTTTGTTCTCCTCCCGGTCAAAGAAATATGATTCCTCTGTGGAATTAATGCAAGAAGCTCAGAATAATTTCAGCAAAAGACCTCGCTACAGTAATAGATTTGGAGATGAACCTACGGTAAATCACATGGATTTGAAGGCGCATTCCTCAATTTTCCGTTTTCCAACTCGATATCATAACTCTTATATGATGTCAATCCCCTTATTTTTACATACCATGCCAAAGATTAAGGTTCTTATCATCTACAATTAGATTTCAATGCGTGCAATACTTCATGGGCTGCCAGGCGTTTCTTCAGTTAGCTAGCTGAAGTCCGTCCTACTTCAGAAGTTGATTGTGCCTCCGTTTTACAAGTACTGTACATCCTGGGAGTGCCTGGAAAAGTTGCCTGTCTGTTTGTGTGAAGGCTTGGGAAATATGACTCTTTTTGATAAGGCACAAGCCCTAAAATTTCTGAAGTTGGTAGCAATTAAATTTGATCACCATAGCGATTTGGAGGAATTGCTAGGAAGCTTATGCAATTAACTTCCCTAGAGAGGTTGTCTGTCACTAATTGCCATCTTATCCAAAATTTACCTGATGACTTGGGGAGGTTAAGGTCACTTAGATTGCTGAGATTGTCTACATTTCCAAGCTTGTCAATGCTTCCTCCTTCCATTTGCATTTGCAGACTTCAGCAACTAAAATTTCTTGATATTTCACTGCGCATGTCTTTGAAGGACCTTCCGATGGAATTTGATCAGCTACCAAAGTTAAAGATGTCAGACATGAGTGAGTGCTCTGGACTGAAGATCTTGCCTAAAGCATTAGCCAAACTAAGGTCTTAAAACGTGTAATATGTGATGAGCACACCGAACAACAGTGGTTGGCTATCAAAGCCTCTGCCATGCCTAATCTCACAGTGGATGTGGTCAAAGAACGCTTTAATTTGGACTGGCTGGATGATTGAAAAGGTTCATGAGACATCCTCTTGCCCTATGCAATACCTTCAATCCAAGACCCTATGTTGGTGAATTATGTATAAATTATGTACTAATAGACAATGATGCCTATTTTCTCACACCCAGATCAGGATTTCAAAGTTTTCAAGAAGACAGTACGAATTTTTGTTCAATGAACTAAATATTTGAAGTTCTAACGCCCCCAATACAAATGCAATGGAATTCGATGAAGCTGTTGCACCTTTTATAGACTTTTATACAGAATTGATAAGCAATTGAATTTGGGTCATATTTGAGAAGAAAGAACTTGGAGCATTCGAATAGTTTGAAAAATAAAAGGTTTTTCAAGGCTTCTCAGCCCAACCCTCTGTTGACAATGTCATCAAGTGCAAAAGAAGACGTGGACGCCATTCTCATCCAGTGCAGGAGACTGAGTCAAAGTTTCTCATTGTAATAATTAATTACAGGACATACCAGAATGAATATGTAAGCATGGAAGAGCAGGTGAAAGACCCCGTTAGGGACAGACCCCAAAATGGCCCCGAGAATTTGCAAAATCATGGTGACGAAGAGGATTTGGAACGCAAGGCTGAATTCTTTGCAGGTTTGTTGAAGCCCTCCAATGGTGGACTGGATCCCTCTTATGTTGGGATGCGTCGGTTACTGATCTACATAAAGGCCTTCTCTGGCTGCATTCAACGTCTGGTACTCTCAAACAACCTCTCATTTTTCAAAGATTTCATAACTTACAAGTTAATGGGTTTCGATCCTTTCAGCTCTCAGATTTGTGTGCCTATTATACAAGCATTATCGTTACACATATACTATATGTATGCCTATGTAATAACAATAGCAATCCCTGTCAATACTTTGGCTCCAAGCGGCATCCAAGCCCTGTTTATTTGTCCTTGCGCATTGAAGGAGCCTCGTATCTACAAAAAATTGTCTTAAAGGATTCGACCCACTGGCTTGGAGGTGGAATCATCTGTCTACTGCATTAATCCACTGCAAGTGTTGAATTAGAAACATTTGCATCTATAGAATTCCTGAGCTAAAGTCTTGTTGGTTAAGCTCATGAAAAAATGACACCGAATGTATAAAAAATCAAAATCCCACCACGGAAAACAATGCATTTTATGAATTTTTTGGTCCTAGCGATGCAATCATTGTGAGACTCGACATAACAACTCAACCTGTGTGAAAGAAAACTTTGAATAAAGTCCTCGGTCGATAGATAGGGAAATGGAGATATATGCTTATGAGGAGTAAGAAATCTAGTCACTTCTTTTATTTCATGAAAGGTGTAGAGAGGGACTAAGAGAGATTTGGACTCTACACGAAGCATAGAGATTTCATTATCCAGACAGATTCGGCAACAATTCTACACTATGCAAGCTACTCTCTCACTTATAAAATCGCATACCAAGGCCTCAAGGCTAAAATCAATGGGATTTTATAAAAAGGGACTTTATCGATGGTATGGATGTTAGTAAGCATGATGGTTTGCATATCGAACTGGATTTTGCGAAAATAACTTTCCTATAACTAACATGTCCAGACGCTCTTTTCCATCTCACTAAGGGTACAATGGACCAAAATGTGGCTGCAACTACTTGAGGGTAACTCATTCACTTGCTTTGCTGGAAGGAGATATCAAATCGTACTACATCCTTCAGTGCTTCCAAATAATAACAATGAGATTGGAAAGTCAAAGAATGTATTTAAGTTATGGAATGATATAGAGAAGCATCATTTTAGTGACAATTCTAGTATTCATTACTATGTCGAATGAGTTCCTTCTGAATGGAAAACCTAAAGTATCTTGCATAAGTGATTTGGAGAGAGCAGAGCCATGTGCGAGATATTTTTAATAAGGCTCAACAATTATCATTGGTGTTAATGAACTTCAGTTAGATGTCAATATTATCGACGGATGGTAATTGTCGTTGACGTGAATATTACTTATTGTTTTCGAAGATAAGAACTTAAGTTTGTAATTTCGATTAGAGAAGTAACCGATGGAAATTAGGATCGATTTATTCATTCTTAAGCTATACAATTGATGCACTAAATGATGATGGTTTAATCTTGTCTCTCATTAGTTGTAATCATTCACAATTGAATTGTTTCCATTAATCTATCAACTGTATCAAGATTTTAACTACAAATTTATGAATAGTCTTACCAAACTCTTTATGAATAGTCTTATGCATTGTCGTTTTTTCAGTGATAATATTAATGGAGCTTTTGTATCTTGCTCATGCCAGTGCAAAGATATTTTTTCCTCCTTAGAATGCACAAAGTCCTTTTGTTTTAAAGGTCTTTTGTGGTATTGGTATTTTACTTTTTATTACGAAATATTTGCCCTGAGATTTGGATTCTGAATTGAATCATCTTATTTGCCCTGAGATTTCGATTCTGAATTGAATCATCGTATTTGCCCTGAAATTTGGATTCTAAATTTAATCAATGATGAGTCACTTGTTGGAAGGCAATTCAACATTCTAATGCCTTGGAAATCTTTTCAAGAAGATTGCCTTTAAGGCTCGTCTGACGAATCTTCAAAGTTTACTCTTCTGAGATTTCTATAACAAAAAGGCTAAAGTGATTCTAGAAAAAGATTTCAAAGGATATAAGAGATCCATTAAGACCACATAGTTGTGTAAATTTTTTTGCTCATGCACATTACCTACTCAATTGTTGATAATAGTGAATATTTCCCAACTAACTTGGCAGGACTGCGTTGCCATACAACCTTTGTTGTTACGTGTAATCAGAAAGCCGAAATGTTCTCATCCCCATAGCATTAATGTATTCGAACACCTTAACAACTCAATTGTTTACAGAAAAAATCGAAGAGCTCTCCAACCTTAGTGCCACAATGGAAGCCACCTTAGCCTGGAAGGAAACTTTTTTTAATCTACCTGGTTATATAAATTTCGATTTAAAAATGCATATCGTAGATTTGTTATTTATTCGTCTGTTCTGTCAATGAATTGATTTAGACATTTAGGTTGCGAGAGACAATCACCGGTCAATATAGCCCTGTTAGGAAACAATTGGAAGGCTTGGAGAACTTTACTCACTTACTCTGCGCCTGGATAGCTGGATTTGAATAAATTGGCTCCCCGAATCTCACTCCAATAACATCAAGCACGTCAGCGTCGATGCCAGAGGGGAAGAAACCTCTACCTCTACCTCCTTCCGGGAGCCATACTCATCGATAAGAGCATTGCTGAAAAGAATAATTTCATGTCTGTAGTTGCAGAATCTTAGACGACATGAATCCTGGGTCTGCCGATCAAGCCCTGGATTATTTTCTTAATGTCGATATAGAGTGGATGCAGTACTTCTACGCCGACCAGATGAAACCGCCGGACCCCGGCCGATCAAGGAGCACCGTGGACGATCACCTCGAAATGGAGTTGGGAAATATCATAAATACCACCAACAAGTGCAGTCACATGATCGCTGCACCAGCCATCAATACCGGGGTGATGGGTTCTTCTGATTTGGCGGCAGCGAAATCGGAACTAGAAATGCGGCGGATTGCGGCGTCGCTTATCAACATCGTGGAAGCCACGTCCGTTACCACCAGGGCGGTTCCGCGGAGATCGTGCGGCCTGATCACCAACATTAATTTATCTGCAGCTGAAACTATCCCCGCTTTCTATAAATCTTTATCGGCATTGCCCAGCGAAGTGGCGGCGGCTGCAGGCGGTTTGTGTCGGGGTGCAGGTGCCGTTAAAGTGAAGGGGAAGCGTGTGAGACCATCCCGACGCGTGCCGACTACGATGGTGAAGACGAACACCTCTAATTTCAAAGCCATGGTACAACACTTCACTGGAATCCCCACCACCACTACTGCTACTCAAGAATCCACACTAATTCCCTCTGCCTCCTCCTTTTCCCCAGAGTCTACTCGCTTGTCCACTTCCCCGTCATTCAGCAAGCCACTCCCCCCACCCCGCAGTCTGCAAAATTTCAAACTCTTCAGCAGCCGGTCGAACCACTAGTACGTCGATGGCCATTACTACTCTTCCCACCTGCCAGTCTCTGCCCGAGCCCTTCGTGAGCATCAAGGCAAATATGACAGGTTCTGATCATATTTCTAACTCTGCTGATTAGGAAGAAATAACCATGACTCTCATCGGCGCAACTTCTTTTGAGAAAGTGTGGAGCTAAACGAATATTCAGATATATTATATGCGAGAAGTTTATAATGGAGTGGGTTAATTTGGAGCAATCTTCTCTCGAGTTATCTTTTCAGCAATATTTTTGCGATTTGTTTTTAAATTTTTGGTTAATCTATAAATCTGATTGATATTTTGAGTAATCTGAATTGGTTTAAAATAAAACCCTGAAATAAGTTATGAAATTCATGAACTTTATCCATGTAAAATTTAAATTACTCCCGAAAATCTGACCAAATTCAACTCCAAAAATTTCATTGAAAAACGATTTTGTTTGTTTGATAACCGAGTTAGCCTACTCTATTTATTTGCCTACTGGCTGCTGCTGAAAACGAGGGAATATGAAGGACTGCATCAAGATGTAATGTAAATACTGTCCGATGATCTGTTTGTTTTCTTGTGTGCTGCTTCCAAGTGTTTTAATCGAGTTATTATATTATTTAGAGTTACCAAAATGGATTTATTGGATTTCTTAATTTATTGAGTGTTTGCTTTTCAAAATGTGGACCATGAAGAAATTCTATAGAATTTGTACGAAAATAGATTTATTGGATTTCAGGAGAAAAAAAAAATGGACTTGAATTTGGTCAGATTTTCAAAGGTAGTTTGACTTTGGTATAGATCAAAGTTTCATGCATTTCAGAACTTTACTGCAAGGGTTTTGTCCCATTTTAAACCAATCCAGATGTTCAGAAAATTAATCAAACTTCTAAATTAACCAAAAATTTAAAACCACACCGCCAAAAACATGCTTAAAAAATTACTCCCTAATCAGCGCACTCCTTTCTTAATTTAGTCCGTGTTCACTTTTCAAAATGTCGACCACTCCTACAGAGCTTGTACCAATTAGCCCACTCCTTTCTTAATTTATTCCGTGTTCGCTTTTCAAAATGTCGACCACTCCTACAGAACTTGTACGAATTAATTACACAGCTTCATGTAAGCACAAATGATACCATCTTGTCATCCGATCCTTCTCTTTTAACCGTTTATTTGGTTTGTTTCAAGTGGGCGTTGTTAAATCACACCTCCTCCCTACTAGTTAGGGTGTTTAAACTTTAATACTATTCTCTGCCATCCGATCCTTCTTTCTAATGGTTTATTTGGTTTGTTTCAAGTGGGCGTTGTTAAATCACACCTCCTCCCTACAAGTTAGGGTGTTTAAACTTTATACTATTGTAGAAGAAATTGATCCTCAAACTATTTTTGTTGTCTTATTTATTCATGGATTAAAAAGTTACATGATTAACTTTCGTCTATACTTAAAATATAATCGTCATCTTACTTTTAAACTATTTTTCTAAAGATTAGTTATTATAGTATTACAACATGTATTATTTATAAGATTTACATTATACAAAACCTTAAATTATAGTGCTAAAAAACGATCACAGATCCATGTATATGATTGGATACAATCTTGCAAATTTTAAGATTTTGTTATAGTCGACTACCATTGAGTTACTGTAAGGTATCAAATATATTATAATTGTCGAAAATAGAAATATTACAAAGAATAACAATAGAACAACACAATATATGAAACCACAACACCAAAATAATACATTTATCGATAGGAAACAATGTTCACTTGCCTCTTCAAGGGGGCAACTTCCGGTAGAGCAATGCTCTATTACAATAATTCTCAAGAAAAAGCTTATCATGACTCATACTCTTATTTATATTAATTCTATTTTCTAAAGATCATTCTAGTGGAAGATCCTTCTAGAAGTGGAAGCTTCTATTAGATCTTTTTACATTGACTTATTCCAATTTATTAAATAGGCCTTATAAACTAATGTCGACCTTTATTACATAGAAATATATTATTATATCTACATGAGGGGTTAGGGAGCTTAGGTCCCTAACATGCCCTCCCCCTTGAAAAAGAGTCTTGTCCTCAAGGATTTAGATGAGGAAATTGTTGCAGAATGGTAGTTGGCTCCCACGTGGCATCTTCGGAAGTTGTATCTTTCCATTGCACTATCACTTCTTTGATGGTGCGCTAACGTAGACGATGCTCATGTTGGTCCAAGACTGCTTGTGGCTGCAACCAAATGGAACATTATTCATCCAACTCGGGGAGACTGGTTTGAGTTTGGCACTTAATACCAATCACCTTCTTTAAGCATAAGACATGAAAAATAGGATGGAGATTAGAATGACAGAGCAAAGATAAGTGGTAAGCCACCTGTCCCACTCGCTTGATAATTGTATAAGGACCATAAAATTTGGGAGCAAGCTTTCGACAGTGGTCCATTTTGAGTGAATTTTGCTCATAGAGTTACAGAGAAAAAAACACCTAGTCCCCTTCAACAAATTGTCATTCAGAATGACCGTGGTCTACTTGTTGCTTCATGCAATTCTGATCCATGGCCAAATTTGTTTTGAGGGTGTGGAGAACGACCTCTCGAACTGTAAGTTTATTGTCAACCTCTTGAATCTTCAATACACCTGACATGTGGGACAAAACTAATGGTGGATTTTATCCATAGACTACTTCAAAAGGAGTCATGCGAGTAGTTGTATGGTAAGATGTGGTGTACCACCATTCAGCGAGGGGTAACCACTGAGTCCACTGATTCTGTCGTTCAAATGCAAAACATCGCAAATAGGTTTCCAAACACTTGTTGACAGCTTTAGTTTGGCCATCATTTTGGGTATGATAGGCAGTGCTTAAATGCAATTGGGTGCCCTGGAGACAGAAAAATTCTTGCAAAAAATTGCTGGTAAAAGTGGAGTCTCGATCAAAGACAATAGAATGAGACATGCCATGAAGCTTGAAGATATTATCTATGAAAATTTGAGTCACTGTGGATGTTGTGAATGGGTGTTGGAGAGATAAAAAATGAGCATATTTAGAAAGATGGTCAACTACCACCATGATGATTGATTTATCACCCGATTTAGGTAAGTCAACAATGAAGTCCATAGAAATATAAATCGGGAGCGGTTGGAGTGTTCTTGGGGTCTTGACTATTTCTCCCTTATTTTGTTGACAAACATGACATTCATACCATCATGAAAAAAGAGTGTTTGACCCTTTCATATGTTTTGGTGAACCCTCAATGCCTAGTTGTGGAGCAAGCATGAAGCTCTGAAAGCACCTGAGGTTTAAGTTGCAACAGTTTGTTGAGTTATTGTGCGAAGAGTATCGAGGAGAGACTCAAGAATTGGCTTTCAATTGTTGGATAAGGCCAAAAATTTTGGGGTCTTACAACCATTCTTGGTGAGCATCTTGGAGCCAATCTAGTACAATAAAGGAGAGAGGAAAGAGGGATCCTTTGTCTTCATACTTCCAGGAAAGATCCTCAACAACCACATTTTCTTTTCTCTTCTTGTAAATTATCTCATAATCATATCCAAATAGCTTGGCGACTCATTATTGTTGCTTTGGGGAGGAAATTCGTTGTTCCATAAAATGCTTAAGGCTCTGATGATCGATTTTAATTTGGAAGCGTTGGTCCAATAGATACGGACTACATAGATCCACATCATGTGGAATAACCCACATTTCCTTTTCATTGATTGATTGTTCCAAATGGCACTATGAAAATTGGTTGCTGGTGAAGGACATTGGTCGTCCTTGTTGCATGAGAACTATGCCAATTTCTTTCTTGGATGCATCACATTCTAGGACAAAACTCTTTTTGAAGTTGAGAAGCATCAGGACATGATTTGTGCACATAGTCTCTTTTAAAGCATGGAAGGCTTGATCAGTTGAATGAGTCCAATTGAAAGCATTCTTTTTAAGGAGAGCAATGAGAGGTGCTACAATTTTGTCAGAGTTCTTAACAAATTGGCAATAATAGCTCGTTAAACCCAAAAAAACATGCAAACTATTGAGAGTTTTGGGGCGAGACAAATCCTGCATGGCTTCAATTTTCTTAGGATCCACCCTGACACCATCCTTGACAACAATATGACCCAAATAATCGACTTTTGAAGCTCCAAAGGCACGTTTAGATTGTTTGAGGAAAAGTCAGTGCTGAGAAAGGAGATGGAGAACTTGATCCACATGGGAAATATGGGTTGTCCATGGTTTATTATAGATGAGAATATCATCAAAGAAAACTAAGACAAAATGACGGATAAAAGGACAGAAGACATTATTCATGAGACATTGGAAAGTGGAGGGGGCATTACACAGGCCAAAGGGCATGCCCAAGAAATCATAGTGGCCCTCATGAGTTCAAAAGGCCGTATTGGGAATCTCAACCTGTTTCATACGTATCTGATGGTAATTAGAACTAAGATAAAGTTTAGTAAAGTAGTGAGAATCACTCAATTCATCCAATAGATCATCAATGACAGGAATGAGAAGCGTGTCTTTGATGGTGAGTTTGTTGAGAGCACGAAAGTTGGGACATGTGTGACACGTGCTTTCTTTCTTGACTACCATGACCATGTGAGAATAATAGGGGATGGTACTATGGAGGATGACACCCGTGTCGAGAAATTCTTGAATTTTTTTCTCAATTTCATTCTTTTGGGCAAAGGGATGATGATACAGACGAACATTGGGAGGAAGACTACCTAGAACTAGAGGAATGAAATGATCATGAACACTGTGGGAATGGGTAAGGCCATGGAGAGTAGAAAAAATAGTGTGGTGTTTGGAAAGTATATATTGGAGGTTAGGATGCACAGATGGTGTCTCAATTACTTGAATGACATTGAGTTGCGAAATAATGTAGGAATGACCTTTTTTTAGGAGGTTTTCCATTTGATGGGAACTGATGATCTTAGGGGACCATGTTGTGATGCCTTGGAACTTATATTGTTGGTTATCCTCTTGAAACTACATGGTCAATTCCTTAAAATCCATGAGGATGGTGTTGGAGAAATTTCTATTTTCAACACACTAATTCAGTGAGAGTAACACTAGTTTAGTGGGAGTTAACTAACTAGTTCTATTTTAGACTTTCTAATCTTAGACCATCACTATTATGCATGCATTCTTAATTATATGATATCATTGCCTATATAAGTGAATATCACTCACTCATTGATTAGATCATAATACACATTGATTCTCATTCTTCATTGTGTATCTCTATTCATTTTCTTGATAAGCTTTGTTTATGTATGCTTTAGTTATATCTCCTGTGCAGGTTTCCATGAAACACTGACATGGTATCAGAGCTATGTTGCCTGGAGCAAGACATACAAGCCAAAGAATAAGGAAAATCAGAGTTTCGATGAGCTAAATCTATGGTCATACCTTTCAGTAGTGATTTCTCCCAAAATATTAAGTTTTTGAGGAAACAACTCATTGAAGAAGTAAATCGACCCATTCTACAAGTAGGTTTTCAACCGTTTGGCGAGATTCCTCACCATTTGCTCAGAAAGTAAGTCGGAAGATAACCTCCTGAAATTGATACAAATTTGTGGTCGTACCTTTCAGTAGTGATTTCTCCCAAAATGTTAATTTTTTGAAGAAACGGCCCGTCTAAGAAGTAAATCGACCCATTCTACAAGTGGGTTTTCAATTGTTTGGCGAGACTCCTTACCGTTTGCTCAGAAAGTAAACTAGAAGATAGCCTCTTGAAACTGATATGCATCCATGGTCGTACCTTTCTATAGTGATTTCTCCCAAAATATTACATTTTTGAGGAAATGGCTCACGTGAGAAGTAAATAGACCCATTCTTCAAGTGGGTTTTCAATCGTTTGGCAAGATTCCTCACCATTTTCTCAGAAAGTAAGTTGAAAGATCGTCTCTTGAAACTGATATGAATTTTCACTTAAAGTGCTCTTTCTGTCGCGATTTCTTAATTTTTTCACTTGCAGATTGAGATTAAATTTTTAGGGGTTCTTAGAAACAGTGGGAGAGATAGATATGACAACTATTATACAGTCAAACTTGGTGGTAATCCTCACACCATACAATTATTTTGATTGGAAGCCCAAGGCAGAATTCCAACTCAGAAGGAAATGACTATATAATTTGACAATGACGACAGAAACAAAACCTACATCAATGATTGAGAAGATGAGATGGACGAACCGTAAGGATGAGGCCACATAACTACTTCTTGAGTTAATATCCATTGATATATGGTTTCATGTTACTGCATGCAAGACTCCAAACGATATCTTGACCACCTTGGAAGGACTCTTTGGAAAGTAGGATGAGATGCGAGGTCATATGCTTGAGGTAGAGTTGAATACCTTACACCCTAAAAGTTTTGATAATATACATGATTTCTTTACTAAATTTAAATCTTTGATATTGAACTTGGGTGAATGTGGTATTGACAAGTCTACACAAGAGAAACAATTTTTTCTAACAATCTTGGCCAAGCTAGGACCAGAATACGTTGTATATGTCTCCAATTTCCATTCTAGCAGATGTATTTTTGGAACAAATTGGAAAATGTCCGTGTTGGCTCAATTCATTGAATCTCTTACACAAGAACAGACAAAACTCATACATATGGGTCTCATGAAAGATTGTTGGGTATGTGTTATATTCTTTGCATGTGTGTGTGTGTGGGCGCGTCAGATACGGCAACTGCGTCTGACAATCCCTCCACCCAGAGCTCTGTCGTGTGCGCTAGGCACTTCCCTAGAGGGGTCCTAGGGGGGGCAGGTATGCCCCCCCTTGATTACATGCAGCGTTCGGGGCAGCACCCCGAAATTTTTTTTGGGGCGGTTTTTTGCTATTTTTAGCGGATTTGTAAATTAATCCCGGATTAAGGGATTAGGGTTTTGGTATCTAAGGAATATCTAAAAACATTGTATATATTGTATGGTGAATGGTGAAACTTGATATAATGAAAATAAGAAAGGTTTTCCTGGTTGAGGGTTTCTGGTATAAAATCTTTGTGTACTTTGTGTATGAGCCATTGATTAATTTCTGTATTGCTTAAGAATGTATATGCATTGCTTTACTTCGCAGGTTTAAAACTTACAAAGATCCCAAAGCACATGCACTCACCATGCATGATGGAAAAGTGTCATCCAAACAGAAAGAGAAGAAGGGATATTCCAAACCCTTTAATGATTCTTTAGGTTCCAAAGACTCTTATGATTCCAAGAAGAAGAAGAAGAGGAAGAAGTGCACTTACTGCAATAAACCAAATCATGAAGAATCAACATGCATGAAGAAACAGATCGATCTTATGGCACAGACACTTCAATACAACAACCTTGGAAACTTCATTCTAGAGGGAGTCAAGAAGCGGAAGGAAGAAGATCATGCTCCTAAGAAAGGTAATCATCATGCTTTGGCTGCAATTAATTCCTCATATGATTCATGGATTATAGATTTTGGTGCATCCCATCATATGGTAGCGAAAGAGGAAGTTTTCTCTTCTTTGAGTCCATGTTCAAGACCCCATATTCTCATGGGGGATGATACTCCAGTAGCAGTAGCAGAAGAAGGGAGAGTGGAACTACACAATGGCAGTTTTAAGAATGTTTTACATGTTCCAAAGCTTTCTATGAATCTACTCTCAGTTTATCAGATCACTCAAAAAGGTAAAAAGGTTGAATTTACATCAGATTCAGTTTCAGTAATT
>SNQJ01S0049493.1:0-10961 GCA_010110895.2 Picea sitchensis | reverse complement strand
TGTTCCCATGTGGTTTTCCCTCTTTCCTTGTTTTTATTGATTGTTCATTACTTGCATTGTACATGAGCACCTAAAATGGCCTAGTAACCGAGACTCATTTTTTACTCCATAGTGATGTTCAGGGGGGTGTTGGAGAAATTTCTATTTTTAACACATTAGTTTAGTGGGATTTAACTAACTAGTTCTATTTTAGACTTTCTAATCTTAGACCATCACTATTATGCATGCATTCCTAATTATAGGATGTCATTGCCTATACAAGTGAAGATCACTCACTCATTGATTAGATCATAATACACATTGATTCTCATTCTTCATTGTGTATCTCTCTTCCTTTTCTTGATAAGCTTTGTTTTTGTATGCTTTAGTTAGATCTCTTGTGCAGGTTTCCATGAAACACTAACAGATGAGACCAAGAGTGCGTAATCATTTTGCACCTAAAACAATGTCAAAACCACCCATGTCGATAGCGAACATATGAGATTTTAGGTTGTACTCACCAATTTGGAGACACACATTTTCACAATGCCCTCCACATTCCATGGAACCTCTTGGCAATCATGATTTGAAAATTGTTGACTACATGGAAATAGCAATGGGTTTCTTGAGCAATGCGTTGATGAATGAAATTATGAGTGCTACCATTGTCAATTAGGATGATGACCTTTTGATTTTTAATGAAGCTAATTATCTTGAGGGTTTCGGGAGAAAAGAAGCCAATGAGTGCATTCAAGGAAATTGTCGGTTCAAATTATGGTGGATCAGAATGCAGAGTGATAAGAGTTGGCTCGGGTAGCTCAGTTGCATGAGAAGCCTCAATATCGTCTTCAGCAACATCCTCATATATTTCCATGAACAACTTTTGTTCCTTACACTTGTGGCCTGGAAAATATTTTTCATCACAATTATAACAAATACCTTTGAGTTGGAATTCAACCATTTATGCCAGGGTTAATTTTTGGATATTGAGAGGGGTGGGATGAGGGGCAGGAGTGGTATGGTGAGTGCGTGAAGGGAAAGAAGGTTTGAGGTGTTGGGAAAAATAATCTATTAGGATTCCTTGGCACATTCAGTAGCTTCCAACCAAGTCTAGTGGTTATTCATGAGGACTTGGGCTCGGATGTCATCCTTGACGCCACTGATACACAATCCTCAAAAAAACATACTAGACATTCCCTCTGTTCTGAAAGTTGATTTCTCAAATGCAGTGATAAACTCTTCCTTTGTACCTGATTGTTTCAATTTGGTAAGAGGACCCAGGGAGTGTGTATCAGTGTCAAAGCGGTCATAAAGTCCAACCACAAATTGGGTCCAAGACACATATCCTTGGCGTAATTTTCAACACCATTTCCACCATTTCCAACATTTAGGGTCCAAATAGAGGAAACTTTAATGAATTTTGGCCAAGTCATCAGTGATACCATGCAAGGAGAAGTAGTGTTCCATTTGAGTGACCCAACCAGTGGCATATGAGCCATCAAATTTGTTCACCTCCACTCATGGAATACTTAGATCACAATGAAAAGGGTTGGACTGAAACTGTTGGGAATTGGAGGAAGCGATACCTTTGAGGTTAGAAGGTTGGTCAGATGAGGAAGGGATTCTAAAAATGGGCAGTTTTTCAAGGAACTTGGCAACAAATGAGTCAAACTAAGACTCAAAGTGGGATTCAAGCTAGCTGGCAAGGTGGGGATTGATGTCCTTCTTTAGTTCCTCTTTCAGATAGTCCATTTTGAACTCAATGTGGGTAGCTATGTGGTTTTCAAGGTCTTGGTTGCGAGTGTTGGCCATGGTGAGGGGTAAACACAGGAAGAGGTGGGTGAAAAGGATAGGTGGTTCCATAGAGAAATAAGGATAAGAAATGATAGGTCTCACTGTGATCAAAACGAAAAGAGGATTCTAATGGAATAGGTCCCAAGTAGGGATTTCGGAAGAGGGTCAGGACCACATGAAAAAAAAATTCTAAAATATTATAGGGACCACTGTGATTAGGATGAAAAGAGGAGTCCAATGGGAAAGGTCTCAAATAATGGTGTGGGTAGGCCCCATAATTTTTTTTTTTAATCCGACTGAGTTATACTCTGATCTGAATAATATTGCACTGTCAAAATTCCCAAATTATTAATAAGACTTTCAGTGAGCAGAAGTTTTAGACTTTGCGGGATCGTCTTGTAGTGAAGAACACAGTTGCCTAGTAGCTGCCATTTTCTTCTTTTGATACATTATATTTTGATGGGGGGTTTTGTTCCCATGTGGTTTTCCCTCTTTCCTTGTTTTTATTGATTGTTTATTACTTGCATTGTACATGAGCACCTAAAATGGCCTAGTAATCGGGACTCATTTTTTACTCCATAGTGATGTTCAGGGGGGTGTTGGAGAAATTTCTATTTTTAACACACTAGTTCAGTGGGATTTAACTAACTAGTTCTATTTTAGACTTTCTAATCTTAGACCATCACTATTATGCATGCATTCCTAATTATAGGATGTCATTGCCTATACGAGTGAAGATCACTCACTCATTGATTAGATCATAATACACATTGATTCTCATTCTTCATTGTGTATCTCTCTTCCTTTTCTTGATAAGCTTTGTTTGTGTATGTTTTAGCTAGATCTCTTGTGCAGGTTTTTACGAAACACTAACAGATGAGATCAAGAGTGCGTAATCATTTTGCACCTAAAACAATGTCAAAACCACCCATGTCGATAGCGAACATATGAGATTTCAGGTTGTACTCGCCAATTTGGAGACACACATTTTCACAATGCCCCCACATTCCATGGAACCTCCTTAGCAATCATGATTTGAAAATTGTTGACTACATGGAAATAGCAATGCGTCGATGAATGAAATTATGCCTGCTACCATTGTCAATTAGGATGATGACCTTCCAATTTTTAGTGAAGCTAATTATCTTGAGGGTTTGGGGAGAAAAGAAGCCAATGAGTGCATTCAAGGAAATTGTCGGTTCAAATTATGGTGGATCAGATTGCAGAGTGATAGGAGTTGGCTCGGGTAGCTCGGTTGCATGAGAAGCCTCAATATCGTCTTCAGCAACATCCTCAGATATTTCCATGAACAACTTTTGTTCCTTACACTTGTGGCCTGAAAAATATTTTTCATAACATTTATAGAAAATACCTTTGAGCTAGAATTCAACCATTTATGCCAGGGTTAATTTTTGGATATTGAGAGGGGTGGGATGAGGGGCAGGAGTGGTACGATGAGTGCATGAAGGGAAAGAATGTTTGAGGTGTTGGGAAAAATAATCTATTAGGCTTCCTTGGCACATTGAGTAGCTTCCAACCAAGTCTAGGGGTTATTTATGAGGACTTGGTCTCTGATGTCATCCTTGATGCCACTGATACACAATTCTCAAAAAAACCTATTAGACATTCCCTTTGTTCTGAAAGTTGATTTCTCAAATGCAACGATAAACTCTTCCTTTGTACCTGATTGTTTCAATTTGGTAAGAGGACCCAGGGAGTGTGTATCAGTGTCAAAGAGGTCATAAAGTCCAAGCACAAATTAGGTTCAAGCCACATATCCTTGGCATAATTTTCAACACCATTTCCACCATTTCCAACATTCAGGGTCCAAATAGAGGAAACTTTAATGAATTTTGGCCAAGTCATCAGTGATACCATGCAAGGAGAAGTAGTGTTCCATTTGAGTGACCCAACCAATGGCATATGAGACATCAAATTTGTTCACCTCCACTCGTGGAATACTCAGATCACGATGAAAAGGGTTGGACTGAAACTATTGGGAATTGGAGGAAGTGATACCTTTGAGGTTAGAAGGTTGGTCAGATGAGGAAGGGATTCTAGAAATGGGCAGTTTTTCAAGGACCTTGGAAACAAATGAGTCAAACTAAGACTCAAAGTGGGATTCAAGCTAGATGGCAAGGTGGGGATTGATGTCCTTCTTTAGTTCCTCTTTCAGATAGTCCATTTTGGGCTCAATGTGGGTAGCTATGCGGTTTTCAAGGTCTTGGTTGCGAGTGTTTGCCATGGTGAGGGGTAAATACGAGAAGAGATGGGTGAAAAGGGTAGGTGGTTCCATAAAGAAACAAGGATAAGAAATGATAGGTCTCACTGTGATCAAAATGAAAAGAGGATTCTAATGGAATAAGTCCCAAGTAGGGATGTCGAAAGAGGGTCGGGACCACATGAAAAAAAATGCTAAAAATTTATAGGGACCACTGTGATTAGGATGAAAAGAGGAGTCCAATGGGAAAGGTCTCAAATAATGGTGTGGGTAGGCCCCATAATTTTTTTTTTAATCCTTCTGAGTTATACTTTGATTTGAATAATATTGCACTGTCAGAATTCCCAAATTCTTAATAGGAAAAAAACAATGTCGAAATGCCCAAATTCTGAACAGGAGATATCTTGTCTGTTCCCTTTTGGTGTTGTTTGAGTCCCTGGGGTTAGGGTATTTTTTGCAAGGTTTCTACATAAAAGGGTTTTCCTTGTGCTATAGCTATGTGATATACATACAGGGTCCAACAATAGTACTCGATCCAATATCTGAGGGCACCAACTAATGAGGCTAGATTGTTCCCTTAGTCGTACTTCCCGACTACCCAGGTACTAGAGAGTATCTTCCCGAGTGTTGTTCTCAATAGAACTATAGCAATCAAGTGACTGATTGTTTTATGGAGGGATTCATGATATCTAGATCAATCTATATACAGGTTTTGTCTAATGAGCTACCACTCGAATGGGTTACAAGGGTGGCCAACAATGTGTGCTTAAGTACCACATGTAGTTCATGTGTGTATGTGTCCCCGACTGTGGATTTATGCACTAAAAGTTAGATCTCTATAGCTTTAAGATGTCAAAATACGTTTCTACCTTGAAAAAAATAACCCATAATTTTCTGCGAAGGAAAGTGCTCTGATACCACTTGTAAGGTACCAGATCTATTATAATCGCTGAAAACAGAAATAATGTAGAGAATAATAGCGGAACAACACAATATATCAAACCATATCACCAAAATAATACCTTTATTGATAGGAAACACTGTTCACTTGCCTCTTCGAGGGGCAACCTCCAGTAAAGAAACGCTCTATTACAATAATTCTCAAGACAAAACTTCTCATGGATCATACTCTTATTTATACTAATTCTAGCTTTTAAAGATCATTCTAGAGGAAGATCCTTCTAGAAGAAGAAGATTCTATTAGGTCTTTTTACATTGACTTATTTTAATTTATTAAATAGGCCTTATTAACTAATGTCAACATTTATTACATGGAAATATATTATTCTATCTACGTGAGGTGTTAGGGAGGTTAGGTCCCTAACAATTACTAGTTGACCTCTAGTCGGTCTTCAGTTGGCTATCAATCAACCCCCTGCAGACCTCTTATTGGTTGACCTTTCGACCTTCCCAATTGACCACTTTGACCTTCGGCTTTCCGATCGTTCACTTCGAATTTCAACTGGACCATCGACTCAACTCAACTTAACCTGCCAATCAATTCACCTTGACTAGACAGTTGATTGACTGCTCTTTCACTCCAAATAATATAACAACCCAACATTCTCCCACTTGTTTTCTTCTTTTCTTATGGTGTTGGCCATGGCGAGGGGTAGCTATGTTGTTTCATGTATATTTATTCTTTCAGGTCTATAACATCACCACTATAATCCTCAGTTTAATTAATGCATAATTTAGATACAAATGTGGCTATGGCCAAGCAATGTAAAAGAGAAATATATTTCTTGAATTGTAAATAATTTAATGTAATGCTACCTGTTGGGATATGAATAGAGACAGGGGATGATTAATCCAAAAGAGAGGGGAAATTCCTAAAGAGTTTCTAAGAAGGTTCCAAAGGCAAATAATTTATGGGTATTAATTCAAACTCACATTTCTGAATTTTATTTCCATTTTGGGGAAAACATCTATTTTATGGTTGAGTGTATGAGATCTCAATCATTGAATATATGTCATAGGGTGGGTGTGAGAGTCACATCCCATAGTTATTGGAAACCATGGGGATGAAGTACAATCAACATTGGGCAAAGTGAGTAGTGAACTATCTTGGGAAATGAGAGGAAATTTGTATCGGTAGTAACAAGAAGTTTTAGACATTCAATTTTACATGAACATGAAGTGGAAAAATAGGAAGAATAGCTTGGGAGTTGGAACAATAAAATGGGAAAATTATGGAGCATGCTAGAGCGATTTTGAAGATCGAAATTGAAGATCTAGGTTTTCAGGCCCAAAAAGTGAACTCCTAGGTGATTTGTACTATATCAACAAGTGTCTTTTGTTGTTTTCTAGTAGTTTTTCATAGCAGTGATGATCCAGGTGGATATCGGTGGCCATCCACCTTTTCCAACTGGCTCAAAGCAGTTTTCTGGCAATTTTGGTAATTTACTATTTTTAGCAGTTTTTAACTTCCGAGGCCATTTTGAGGCCCTAAACGACACTTTTGGGAAAACGGGGAGAAATATGGAAGTTTTTTCAATATTTCCTCCAAAATGAATCCCCTCGACGATACCTTTCCAACGGGCTATCATGCACCTAAAACAGAAATTGTATGCAAAAGTTACGACCCTAGGAAGTTGATGTACTAACTTACCCAAACGGGGCCCACATGACTTTTGGGACTTCATCTCATAGGGTTAGGTTTTTGGATGTCTAGGGTTTTGGGCATTCCAGTTTATTGTAAAAAGGCCTTCAGAGCCTCATTTTAATCATCTTCTTGTGAATGAGAGTCGTTGTCACATCTCTTCTCAGAGATAAGTTGCCACCATTCTATCAAGTCTTTCACTCTGTATTTTTACAGTCTCTATACATTTCTTTAATTAATAGAAAGAAATGTACAAAGACTGTAAAAATACAGAGTGAAAGACTCGCTATAATGGTGGTCTCTGAGAAGAGATGTGACGACTACTCGCATTCACAATAAGATGATTACAATGAGGCTCTGAAGGCCTTTTTACAATAAACCAAAATGCCAAAAAACCTAGACATCCAAAAACCTAACCCTAGGAGATGAAGCACCAAAAGTCATGTGGACCCCGTTTGGGTAAGTTAGTACATCAACTTCTCGGGGTCGTAACTTTTGCATACGATCTTCGTTTTAGGCGCATGATAGCCCATTGCAAAGGTATCGTCGAGGAGATTCGTTTTGGAGGCCATATCTAAGGAACTTACATTTTTCTCCCCATTTTACCAAAAACATTGTTTAGGGCCTCAAAATGGCCTCGAAAGTTAAAAACTGCTAAAAATAGTAAATTACCAAAATTGTCAGAAAACTGTCTTGAGCCAGTTGGAAAAGTTGGGTGGCCATCGATATCCACTTGAATCAAGTGATTTCCCTTGAGTTCCCATATTGGATATTCCTAGATACCTATGCTAAAGAGACCCTGATAAATGAATGAGACGCCTAATAGACTAAGAGTAGTGAAGGGGTACATTCCTTAGGTTGGGCAAGTCAAGAGGAAGAGAAATATAGGAAATTCAAGATAGCTATAGGAGAAATCTAGTGGGTTGTGTGATATGGAGTTGCAAGGGGATTGTGAGAGGCACCTTTATTTTGTGGATTCCTAGACCTAGCTCGAGGGTGACTCTATTGATATTTGGAAAAACAGGTCTATGATTGGGTGGAACGTCCTTCCAAATAAGTTGGTTGCACAAACACTCTTTTAAAGATAAGTGTTCATCTATTTTGTTGAATTATTCCATGAATGTAATTGTCATGCATCTACTCTGTATATGAGAATGGTTTTATATGTTGTTGTAGATGTTTTAACAGTTGCATTCATGATTTTTTATAATGTTGTAGTTACATTTAATTATGGGTATCAAAAATTAGTCGAAAATATGTTTAAATTGCAACTGGTAAGCTATAAGAATTGTTTCCAAAAGAAAATTTTGTTTTATGTGTTTTTCCACATAGTAATGTTCCATGGTTAAGATGGGGAATGTTACAAGGTCCCCATGTAGGAATGTTGTCTTCACATCCATTTACTCTACTTCAAGATCAAATGTTGTGGCCAAAGACATTAGTAATCTAATGGAAGTTATTTTGTAATAGGGGGAAAAATCTCACTGACGTCGACTCCCTCGACTTGGGAATACCCTTTTTCTACCAAAGGATCTTTGAACTTATTGACTTGACTTGTTTTTTTCAACATTTTATTGAACGCCGACTTTCTACCATCGGGTTTCCTTCCATTGTGTAGCTCTACCAAATACCATGCTTGATTCTTGTACAAGGATTCCATTTCTTCGACCATGGCACCCTTCAAGAGTTTACCCTCTATCGAGTGGATTACCTCCCTGACTGAATTATGCTCCTTGTCAGTGGAAGATAAGAAAAATGTAGAATGGAAATCGGATGGACTATACCTTTCATTTGGTTTCCTTACTCTTTTAGTCCTCCTTACAACCAGATCTAGTTCTTCCACCTCTTCATTTAACTCAGTTGACACATCGAAATCATATTCTTCATTCTTTAGTTCAAACACTAAATTCTCTAGTTTTTTCTCCGTTTAAACATCTTTATACTTGGAAGTTACTTCAAATTTCCTGAAGATTACATCTCAACTATATACTATTTTCCTGAACAGTGGATACCATAACTTATATCCTTTCATTCCATCTTTGTAGCCAATGAAAACACAATTGATTATCTTATTGTCCATATTGTTCCTCTTTTTCTTAGGAACATGCACAAATGCATCACAGCCAAAGACTCTGAGATGTGAAAGTGAAGTATTGTTACCAAACCACACCTCAGGTGGAGTCGAGTCAACTAGTGTGCATGAAGGAGAACTATTTACCAAATAATTAGCAATGTCGACTGCCTCTATCCAAAATTCTTGTGCGAGTTTGACACCACTAAACATGCTCCTAGCTTTATCTATTAGCATCCTATTCATTCTTTTAGTAACTCCATTCCATTGTGGGATATATATTGTGGAATTTTGGCATTCTATGGCACACTTCTTGCAGAAATACTCAAAAAACTTTCCACAGAAGTCACCTCCATTGTCAGTTCTCATCACCTTGGTTTTCTTATCCACTTGGATTTCCACAAGAGATTTAAACTCTTTCAACTTCTCAAAAACCTATGATTTCTTCCTCAAGAAATACATCCATGTCTTCCAGAAAAAATCATTTATGAAGGAAACATAGTATAGGGATCTTCCAAGTGAAGGTACCGGTACCGACCCAAACACATCACTATGTATCCATTCCAAAATCCATTCTCCCCTTGTAGCTCTAGATGGGAATATAACCTGATTTTGTTTTATATATATACAATGTTCATAGAAGTCAACTTCCAAATTACAATCAAGAAAACCTTCCACCATAACTTTGTTGTGCATAACTCGATTTCATTTTTCACTAATATCACTCAAGTAATATGTCTCATCATCTAGTTCCATAACATAGTCGAGTAAACTTGAAAAAGAATAATCTAGTTGATTTTTATCAACTCAACCCAAGTCAATTCGAGTTGACTTGTGGTTGAGTCGATTGCAAGAACAACAATGTTGTTTCATCCCGTTGAGTCGACGTTCCATAAAAACTTGTATAGGGTTCTAATCCAAAGTACTTTCATTAAGGCCATCATTCCCCTAACCATTTTCTATGTATCATTCTGAAATAAAGTGTGCATGTCTGTATCACTCATTTTGCTGACAACTATTATATTTCTTACCAAACCCGAAATATGTAGCACACCTCGAAGGTTCCTTCTCCTCCCATCCTGTAGGTATCATGTAGGATCAATCAAACTCTTCCCTGTCCAAAAGTTTTGGTTGTCGAGTTTCTCCCAAGAATACATCTCCTCCTTTATATCTCTGATATTCACATAACCATTCTCTGTGGGGTGTCATATGAGAATATGAACTTGATTTGATGAATCAAACATATTGATCTAATTGTATACTGGTTGATGCAAGATACACATCGCTTCCTTTATATGGAGTGGTATTTCTTTCAGTTGAATATTTCTCATCGGATCTTTGAATGCTCTCAATTGATTTCGACTTGTGGTATCTCTTGTAATTCCCATCTTTACCACATTTCCAACATCTTTTCATCGACTAAAGTAGGGTTTTCTATCTACCCTTCGACTTAGACTTTCTATTGGAGAATTTTCCCTTATCTCTGTCGACTAGTTGACCTCTTACCATCAAGGCATCCTTGGTCAATCCTTCCATGTTCTTCTATTTGTTTCCTTCTGGCAACAAAAATGAAACCACGTCTTAAAGTGTTAATGTGGTTGAATTACTCCCTATAGCCATGACTAAGCTATCCTAGGAGTCTAGAAAATAACATAGTAGGCTAATACATTTATCCTCTTCAGTGATTTTAATATCCATAGACAATAACTAACTTATTATAGTATTCAATGCATTCAAATGCTCTTTTACTGAGCTCATATCACTCATCCTTAGAAGATATAGTTTCTTCCAAAGAAACAACTTGTTTTCCAGGGATTTTGACCGCTACAAGCTTCCCAAATTGTCTCATAGTTTCTTTGCAGAGTCCTCACTCAAGACATTCAAGAATATCGAATCTGCAAAACAAAGTTGATTCATACTCCTTTCTCTCCTCTTTCGTTTCTCCCATTCTTCCTTCGACATACCCGTTGGAATTATTTCGGTACTCACAGCTACCCATTGTTCTCGATCTATAAGGAGATATTCATATTAAGCTTCTAAAGCTTAATATTCTTTCCATTAATTTTTTCAATCTCTATCCTCGAACTGTATTCTTTCAAGCACAAATTAAAAATCACTAACTTACAACTTCCATTGGACCTATGTTTAGCTCAGATCCAAGATCTTCTTAACCTTTCTCTGATACCACTTGGATCAAAACTAATTTGACACCAAATGTAGATAAAATTAATCCTCACACTAAGACAACTAGGAAAAAGAAAATAGATTCAAGCATAAAATAAATGACAAACACA
>SNQJ01S0049492.1:14750-42913 GCA_010110895.2 Picea sitchensis | reverse complement strand
TGATCCTACACATTTTTTTGGAACCCTTTTTTCATGTTATGATAAGGAGCTGGTTTAAATCTTTTCTTATGTTGATTTAGTTTATCTTGTTTTATGTACTTTCAAGATTTAGGGTTTTCAAACCTATGTTTATATTGTTCATAATACATTTTGTATTTTCTAAATACTTCATTCAAGGATTTTGGATTGTCAAATTCAATTCTTTACTTACAGGATTGTGCTAGACAACTTAAGAATCTCTGAATTTTCACTTTATCTTCCGTAATATAAGGCGCAAGTCTCAGCAGGTCTAGGAATTTATTATTCAGGTATTCCATATACATTTGTCTTAGTCTTAATTCATAAAATTCCTTGGTCTTTATTTCATAGTAACTTTCTGATAAATACTATTTCTTGAAGTACTTCTTGAATTCTAATCATTCCATTCTCTCCTCTTTTAACCCCTTAGCTAGTTTAAGATCTTTCCACTAGATACTATCCTTCCCTTTCAGATTATAAATTTCCATTCTAACCTTCATATTACTACAATAATTGTAGATCTGAAAGTAATGTTTGATGTCTATTAACCAGGCTTCAACTTCTTCACCTGTTTTTTATTCCCCATCAAATGTGGAGGGTTTTATGTTTTTAAATTCACCTTCCAAGTGCTCTATTTGTTTCCTTTTCTTAGTGGAGGATGTTTTTAATACCTCACTTGGTTGTGTATTTCTTGAGGATCTATCATATGATTTGGATTCTCTTCTTAATTGTTTGGATGATTGTTTACTAGCCTCCTTGTTTGCCTTTGATTTCTTTGATTTACTTTTTTCGGCCATATTCTACAACAATATTTCATTCAACTCTTGTTGTTGTTCCTATTTTTTCTTAATCTTTTTTGTTGTCATCCTTGAAAGTCCTAAGTTCCACTATGAGGCTTCTCATAGTTTCCAACACCTACGATGCTAAACTATTCTCACTTTTTTGTCCGGGGTTTTGTTGGTTGAAATTTCTTTCAGGGTTAATTTCCTCTTTGTTTTGTATCAACATACTATGAGGTTGAATATTATCCTGTCACTTTAACAATAAAATATTCATCTGGGTTAGAATTTAAGCATACATAATTATGTTCACAACCATAAGGTCTAGTGTTGTGAACTTGGGCTCTAATACCATATGTAATGTACTAAAAAATCCACACAATTATTTTCTTTTGTTTAATACTCATTCTAGTTCGCTTATTTTTAAAACGAACCCAAGAATAGTAATTATGGTATAGGGGTTACCTAATCCATTAAGGTAACCTTAAACCTTCCCTCCATATTGATTCTAAAAGAATTTTATTTATTATATACCTTAGAATTATATTTCTCATACAAGGTTTACAAATCAATTAACTCTTTAACCTAGGAAACAATATTCTTCGGATAGGGTCACCATACATATTTTATTTACACTTCAACAATTTACCCCTTAGATAATATATCAACATGGGTTTACTTTACAGATTAACAAGCAATTAGGAAGCTTGAAGAAATAACTAGTATGCTTGATAAAATCGTGACATAGTAAGTGATATGTTGTTACCAGGGATTTGAAAAAAAAAATGAAAGTCGTGGACCTAGCAAACAAGGTGGACTTTAATGAAGTTATTAATCCTCTTGCTCCGAAAATTGATTTGGGCCTGCCATTAAAGCTGCCAGGTCACGACTACAATAAATTAAAGAAATTTTAGATTGTAATAAATCACAGAAATTAGAGTTAGTTTCAAAATTTTGATTAATTTGCGTTACTTTATTGTTTAAAATGGATGATTAAAAACTTTTTTTAATTTATTTGACTAAAATTTAAAACATTAATATCTCAATATTTAAATGAATGAATTGAATTAGTTTTATAGAATAAATTTTTATAATTTTTAATTATGTAGAATTTCAATATTGTATGATATTATTATTTTTCTATTGTACGTATCTAATAGTCTAAAATTGTTTCAGAAACGTCCTCCGTAGACATCCAAAATAAATTAGATGCCCATGTGCACATTTTACATACATTCAGATAGAGATTCAAAACAGCAGCATCCACATTCGATATGCCTTACTCCTACTACAGATTCAGATCGTTCCTCATTTGTAGATTTGCAGGTATCATTTCGCCCATTACAGCTCCTTGTATTTCGCTCAACTTCCCATGACTCGGCATTATAATCTGGATATTATTAATGCTAGCCATGTCGCTGCCCCATTAAATGCCTCTCTCTGTATTTCTTTGATATTAACCTTTTGGCAATTATTAACATGTCCCATGTAAGAGCTTTGCGCTTGTATATTCCTCCTTTCAATTTCTCTACTCATTACTTCCAAAGGTCCATCATTGGCGAAATCCAAAACAACAATTTTGTCGTCAGCAGAATGGGGGCCATACTCCAAAGATGATGAACGTACAGAGTTAGTTCTTTTTGGCGAGTGACAACAACCTAGAAGATTAATAATGATAAAGCCTTAATGAACAGTTTTTTGTAATTTTTTAGAATTCGAGGTGTACAGCCATACAAGACTCAAATCAATAGATCTCTGAACTATCCAGTGACCTTGGTGACATTAATTACAAGAGAAGGGATAGTTAAATATGAGTGCACCATATAGTACATTGAATAGGAATGCACTCACATATTTTGGGTCTACTTAATACCTAGGGTTTTTGAGTCCCATATTAAATAATGTATATCTATGAAACGTCACAGTACTTAAACAATTAAAGGAAATGTAATGTTTTGATCATTATTAATAATAAATACATTATTGATTGTTAGACGGACAAGGAAAAGAGTTATAGGGGGCTATAATTCCACAAGAGAGGGGGCTTGAGGAGTTAAGTATTTATTTTATATTTTATCTATCCATAATTGTTTAATGGATATGAGTGGTTACATGAGCTTCTTGGGGAAGGCCATGTGTTTCTTGATTTGCAAGTAAAGATATAAACACATTTTGTGGGTTGATTGGAGGTTTCTTCTTCACTCATTCACCCACTCACTCATTGTTCATACCTTTCATTAAGTTCTCTCTCTATTCACTCCTTCACCCACTCTTAATTCCTCATTTTTTTTGATCTTGGTTGGGGAGAGAAAAACGAATTGTGGAGAGGACCATTGTTTTGTTGGAAGTAGTGACTAATGGTGTATTCTAACTATGAATTAATGCATGCATGTTTGATATGCATTCGAATGCGTTAAGTTTTTCCCGCAACTATGAATCCAGAGAGTCCCAACATGGAGATTCTTGAGCAGATGCACTCGAGCCCTGGAAGGAGGTGGACAGCCTTAGGGACTGCGTGGCGGAGAAGGGAGTCTATTCTCTTGGGTTGTGCAGGCTGGGTAGAAGAGAGTTGGTGTACTTTGGATTGTTGTGTGTGCTGAGAAGCCTGTGAGAGCTTGAGTGTCGAATGGTTTGGGAAGCTGAGTGACACTCTAGAACCGTCCCTGTGGACTCATAGTCCTAACTCAGGGGTGACATTGTTATTTAGACTTGGAACAACACTGTGTACGGTTGGGTGGAACGTCCTTGGTTTGAAACCATTTGGTGATTCATTTCATTAAACATAAGTGCTCTCTCTTTCATGGTTTCATTTACCTGTATATTTATTTTCGTTGTGTATTTATTTATCTATGAAAATTCGTATCTATAATATGCATACTTGTTGGTTATTGTTGTGCACAACATATGGTTCATTTCTTTTATATTGGAGCTTGAATATTGATCTATGCATGTGAATATTTCATGCATCTTTATTTCATTAAAAATTTGATCAGAATTTGAAATTAGTTCAGAAGCGGGCTTGAAGTAGCACGCCCGGCCTGTGGGTGGATGGGTACATTACATATTTGTATCAGAGATTCAGGTTGAAACACCGGACTGATATGGGCCAGAACTATGGACATGGTATTATGGTTAAAAATGGATATGTCCTTGCGATCTTAAATCTCAAGAAAGATAGCACTGTAAAGATCACACAAAAGCCATAGCATCATGTAGAAAGCGATCATTTTTGAAGGGTCGTAGATTCGTGGATGTCCCTTTTGGATCTTGGGAGAGATCACATTTGTTGATCAAATCCAAGAAAGAGATGAAAAAATATGGAACTTCGTCACTTCGGTGATTATGGGAGAAAGGACAGAAGCATGAAAAAGTTCAAAGTCGTGAAGTCTCGTTGGTCATCTGATCTGACAGGAGGCTCGGGTGAAATCTCAATCGTTTGTCAGGGTCATCTAGCGTTGACGACTTTAGGAAGTTAACTCTAGGAGAATCAAACCATTTTAGAGTTGCTATAACCCGGAGTCCTGGAGTGTCAAATTCTTGAAATCTCGTCAACTGTTAGATCGAGGGAAGAATTTTGGAGTAATGCAAGCCGTCAGATCTGGAGCAGAGATGGTGGATTGTCTATTCGATTGATAACGTGTCATATTCCATGTGGTGGGGGTACAATGTGGGGACACATGTCACCCATATTCAATACCTTTTGGACCCTAACCTATTCATTTTTGAGTGACACGTGGCACACATGCCATGGGTCCACGTCACCATAGGTGGCATCAACATGCCATGTCATCTCCGGGCGTATGGCCTCCAAGGGTGTCCAACGTCTCTACCAAAGAAAGTGTCGAAGATCGAAGTTGCGAATTCACGTTAACCATCGATGTAAGATCCCTTTGGTACCTTTCTCAATTGTTAGATTAAGCAATGGAAGGACGACGTAATAACTTCGATAGATATCACTATGGGGAGTTGAACGACTTGCGAATTGTAATATCCCAGAGTCCCAGAGCGTTGAAGTCTAGAAATGAATAAGGAACATCCATCTTGATGCTTGATTAAGTCATGTTTGTTGGATCAACTAGTGGAAGGATAGTGTAAGCAGACGCGTTAACCGATAGTAAATGGTCATTGTCACTTTATGATCGCTTCGGCAGGTATCACTCCGGGTAAGTTGAACACCTCGAGAGTTGTAATGTCCAGGAGTCCCAGAGTAGCGAATTCATGTGGTTCGTTGATCTGAGACCCTCCAGGAATTCTCCTGACCGTTTGATTTAAAAATGGAAAGATAGGTTAATAGCTTCGATGAGTATCACTCTGGGGGAGTTGGGTGACTTGGGAGTTGTAATGTTCTGGAGTCCCGAAGCACCAAAGTCTCGAATTGATTAAGGTCATCGATCTCAACGTTTGATTAAGTCATGACCATCGATCTCATTGAAGCCTCCAGATGATTCAGGATCATTCAGTCGACGGGAGATCAAATCTCTACCATTCGATATGCTAGTGGAGCTAATAGAAAGGTTTCGACAAATTTTACTATGGGAGAAGTTGGAAGATTGAAAAAGGGAGAATAGTCAAAGGCCGAAGTCCATAGGACTTGGTCCTAGCAAAGACCTCATGATAAGGTAAAGGGGTCAATTAGAGGAACAAAAGGCGTAGTAGTAACCAATCCCTCCTACATTGTGTTCAAATAAGCTCATGTGTAGAAGAATATAGAGGAAGGCGCTAAAGAGTGAATAAACCTGTGGTTTAGAGCCATGGTCACAAGGAAAGTGGATTGACGGAAGAGTCTGTTCATAATTCAAATTTTGTACCAGTGAAAGGAGTTGTGGAATATTTCGATAATATCCTATTGTAAAACAAAAGAAAAGGGTTTGAAAGTGATTTTTTTTGGGGAAGCCATAACTTTTAGCTCAAACATCGAATTGGGGAAAGATGAAATTCATTGGAAAGATGATTCAGAGGAGGATAACATGGAATTTTTATAATATGGAGAATGATAATATATTCTTCATGAATTGATAAGAAAAAGGACATGTAGCATTGTTTGAATTTTTATTTTATAATATGCATAATTCAAACAAAATGGTTGCTTGCACATTTTACAAAATTAGGGGGTGTAAACATTTATGTTTAGTATAAGAATGTATATTCAAGAAACAGAAGAAGGAGAGGGAGCTTCCAGCCATGATAAATAGTCTAAAGGTCAAAATATCAGCGTTGGTAATGCAGAGACAGAATCCAGCGGACACCAGGCTAGAGGGGACCAAGAAGCATTATTAGAGACTGTGAGAAGCCTGAAAATAGAAGTGAAGAGTTACACAGAAGACAATGAGAGACTGATAAGAGAATAAAAAAAGATAAATTCTCAAGTGATGCAAAGCTTAAATCAATTGTGGCGACAAACAAAGAATGGATCAAACTCAAAACAGGAGGAAGATGGAAGATGTCATGAAAGAATAGATGACCACAAAAGATTTGGTTATTCAAGAAGTGCTAGCAGAAGTCATAGACATCACTAACCTCTCTACTCAACAAGGAATTTTTTTTCATCTGAAGATTCCCTAAGTAGTCCAGGGGTGTCCCCTGTTAGGCACAAAATAAGAAGACATAAATTCGACAGTTTTCAAGGAGAGCAGAGGAATCTTAAGCCACCATCATTTGATTTTGAAAGAGAAATGGAAGATGATGTTGAGGCATGGTTTCTTGGATTGAGGAGATATTTTACATTTCATAACCACTCATCAAACCTAGAAGCCAAAATTTCCACATACCATTTACATGGGAAATTTATTATGTTGTGGGATCAACTGAAACAAGTTGAGCACATTAATGAGAATAGGATCACTTGGAATCATTTCAAGAAATATTTTCAAAAGGATTACCTTTCAGAGAAATTCTATGACAAGAAAATACAGGATTTCTTTGAACTCAGTCTGGGAAGCATGACCATGGGAGAGTATGAAAAGAAGTCCATGGGGCTACTAAAGTATGTGGGGTTTATAGAAGATGATAAGGTGAAAGTACATAGGTTTTGATTGGAATTCCATCCTTTTATAAAGAGAAGATTCAATATGATGAACCTAGGACTTTGATTAAGACCATTAGGAAGGTTAAGTACCTGTATGAGAAAGGAAAGGGTAGAGAGTATTTGAAGAAATCTTGGATGGATAAGAAGGAGGAGAATTCTGAGTAGAGAAATAAAGGATTCAAACCTACTTTCAATAGAAATATCCCAAATAAAAATCAGTTCGACTAGTATGCTAAGGATGAATCCAAGAGAGAAGAATCATTGGGAAAAAGGGGAAGACCACCAATTGAATGATGGGGATGCAAAGAATATCACCTATACAAGGATTTCCCTCACAGAAAGGACAAAGTGAAGACGATTCACAACATCCAAGGGGATTATTTTCAAAATTGTCTTTATTTCCCTTTATATTGGATTAAAATGAATTTTTTCATTAGTTCAATATAAATCTCACAATGAATTCATTTCACATGATTGTATTTGGGTATATACATGAGGTTTTTGATAACTATTTATCATACTTATTTAATTGTGTATTTCCTTGAACAACCTATATATATTTGAACTATTTTGATGATTGGTAGGTCCATCTTAACCCCAATTACAATTACAGTCCTTCCCTCTTCTTATTAGATATTCTTTCTCTTGATTAGGAGTAAGGATAACCTTCTCCTAATTAAGATAGGTTTTTATTTTATTTACTTGCATCATAGATTAGATATGCATTTGCATAATTTATTTTTCATTTCCTAAAGTCTCCTTTCGTAAGAGAGAAATCCATTGTGGTGTAGTTGAGTCCTTGTGTCAACCTTACGATTACTTTCTTGCAAGCATGCTACAAGAAAGTAATCCCTTTCCTTTTGTCTATTGATAAAAGTAGGTAACAATATACATTAGCGGGTATAAATTTGTGTATATAAATTTGTATATATATAAAATAATCCATATTAGATTAACATTAGACTAGGCTAGTCTTAGGACAAGGGTAACTGAAGATCCATAGAACTAATCAGAATCACCATTTCAATGGATAAGGGTCTAATTGGGACCCTGACCAGGGGATCTCCCTATGATGTTGAACATGGTCATTTTTTTTCCATCAACATTTTTTGCACTAGAAGGAGGGCCACCGATGAGTGCACATAATAATTTGATTCTTGTTTGAGATATTTTTTTAACATTATTATTCATTTTTAATGGCTCATAAACTTCCTATTTGGAGTTTTATTTCTAGATGAGCATCCTGAAACACTCTAAAAAATGTAGTAAAGTACTTGTCGAAGGTAAAATTCGATGGTAAGAGAAAAATTTCTACATATGATCATGTTTTGCAATTTATTCAAAATTTTACAAATTCTTCTTTTTATGACATTAATGATGGCATTCTATGCAGGATTTTTACTCTTACATTTATAGGCCAACCAAGAAATGGTGAAAAACATTTCTAGTTGCCTCCATACATACATGGGATCAATTTGTAAGAGAGTTTGTCTATACATTTCAACATTATTATGATTATGATCAAATATGTACAGAACTTGAAAACTTACGAAAACTAGAAGTTGTGTTGGATTACTGAAAGGGGGGGTGAATCAATAATAGAGAAATTAGTCTTTTTTCACAATAAAATGCAATTTTTATATAAATGTAGCATTATCATTCAATTGTTGCAGAGTAAATAAATAATGAACAAATGAGCAATCATACACATACACAGTACATCGATGTTTTACATGGAAACCCAAAGTGGGAGAAAACCACGTAATGTATTTTCTTATATGTCTTTAAGAAATACATTCATTGGAAGCACCAAATTACTTTATTTTCCAGCTGCAACTGGAAGGAGGCTCCAACCCCCTAGTTTCTCAGGCTACAACCTGAAGGAAGTTCCAACTCCCTAATTCACTGGCTACAACCACCTGTCCTTTCCTCGTCCAACCGACCTGAAATATAAGTATAATGATGGAACCACTGTCACACTATCATTGTTAGATATACTGCTGTAAACTTGTGCCAATCAAGATATAATCAACCTGTACCATAAACAAGTGCATCAACCATGCACCAAACTATACCAAACAACTTATAATCAACATGTACCATAATCAAGTGCATCAACCATGCACCAACCTGTACCTCAACCTCTAATAATCATGTACCATAAACAAGTGCATCAACCATGCACCAACCTATACCTTAACCTATACTCAACCTATACCATAAAAAAGTGCATCAACCATGCACCAAACTGTACCAAACAACTTGTAATCAACCTTAGAAAGTATCATGAAAAGAATTTATCCTCCCTTGAATTTCATCCTTCTTTACTTCACCTTTCCTCTGAAATTCAACTT
The DNA here is from genome assembly GCA_010110895.2 of Picea sitchensis. Classification (NCBI taxonomy): domain Eukaryota; kingdom Viridiplantae; phylum Streptophyta; class Pinopsida; order Pinales; family Pinaceae; genus Picea; species Picea sitchensis. Next base: position 33,737 of record SNQJ01S0049492.1, on the reverse strand, counting down.
AGATATCCTTTGGTTACCTCAGTCACCTGTAGGTATTCGATATGCTCAAGTGTGATTAAAATGAGAGAGCCTTGCCTCTTATTTATACTATCATGTAGCTTCCTCAAGGGGTTACCTTTTAACCATATTAATCCACTTTCCTTATTTTAGGGTTAACCCACTCCTAACCACTTTTCAACTTAGTAATTTATCCATTAACTTTATTATTTAAATAATTTCTTTTGTATTCAATTTGAGTTATAGTAGACTCATCACTTCACTTTTTTATTTACCTTCTAAAATCTCTTAAACCACTTTGACTACATTGACCTTTTGGGGCTTCTAGATGACTCATGAGGGTTCTCCAACTTCACATGGCCATAACTCTATAAATGTGAGGATTTATGTGACGTTCCACATACCAATGGAAATGGTGTGACATGTACTCTCCATATAGAATATTCTTACCTGCAAATATATCAAAACTCATAAAATTATCCATAAAACAAACTTGGGTCCATTACCCAAACCATTGTGCTGTCGGAATTCGCTACCAGACTTTCTTCAAGGGTTGACATCAATGAAAACAAACCCAATTAATAAACAATATCCCCCTTTGGCATTGATGATAACAATCTAATGCAATACTGAAGTCATGTCACTCATGTTCCCCCTTTACCTTTACCTTTACCTTTACCTTTACATTTACCTTTCCATCTGATAAATCTATCCCCCTTTGTCATCAATGGAAAAGGTATCTTTCCATCTAGGGTTGCTCCCCCTAATTGAATTGTCCTTAGGAATACTCCCCCTGACTAAATTCTTCATGAAACTTATTTTCCAACCTGAATTGTCCTCTTTATGGTGTTTCCTCATGTATATCTAAGACATATAATATAAGCATTCAAAATCATTCATTTTTGAGTAATAATTACTCTGAGTCTCTCACAAAGATACTCAAAGGCTTCTCTTGGAAGTGGTTTTGTAAAGATGTCTGCCGCCTGTTCTTTTGTGCCCACAGATTCAACTTTGATGTTCTTCTCTGCAACCTGTTTCTGTAGAAAGTGATACTTTATTGTAATGTGCTTTGTATTGGATTGCATCATTGAGTTCTTTGAGATATTGATGGTGCTTGTATTATCACAATAAATTGGAATGGGATTATCATACTCAACCTGTATATATGTCAGAGTTTATTTCCTCCATAGAACCTGTGTAAAACATGTTGTTGCTGCAATATACTCTACCTTGGCTGTAGATAAGGATATTGATGATTGTTTATTGCTTAACCATGATACTAAACACTCACCCAAGTAGAACATTTCTCCACTGGTGCTTCGTTGTTCATCAATGAAACCTGCCCAATCTGCATCTATGCAGGCAATAAGTGATAGATCCTTTCCTTTTGGATACCATAATCCAAACTCTTATGTTCCTTTGAGATATCTAAAAATCCTCTTCACTTCTAATGCATGTGATTCCTTTGGTGTTTCTTGAAATTGTGCCACCTGTCCAATTGTCTCCATTACATCTGGTATGGATGCTTGATGTAGAGGTTGTTGTTTGTGCTTCCTTTCCATAGTTCGTAGGGAATTTTTTCATTGTTGTTTCCGAGAATTACTTTGTTTTGAATGTGAAATTGTGTATGCACTGCATGTGTCCAAAAAATATCTGTCAATTTGGAATCCATTATCATTGTTCAATCCATTTCCTGTGTAATTATCATCCATTATGATAATGTTCCTTTGTATATGAACCAATCTATGAATCCATGCTCTCGTCCACTATCATATATCTATCCAAATCTGCTAAGTGTTCTTACAAATCCATCTCTGTCCATACTGTCTAAGACTCTACTTGTGCAATTGTCCTTAATGTTGATCCATTTATCACTATACTATCATGAAGTCTTGATTAATCTATCAAACTGTACTTCTGCTAACTGACTGCTCTGAATATGTCTTCTCAAACTCTGCAATATTCTCGAAGTATGGTTCTTTGGTCTTTCATAGCTATCGCATAGACTCCCCCTATCTAATATTCATATTACCTGGGACTCTCTAAGGCGGATGGCTCAAAAAAATTCCTTCTCTGATGTGTATTCATCATCGTATTCATTGGTAGATTCATTATCTCTATGAACTCTGACTTGTTTCTTTCTGTCTATGGATTCATCTTTCACTACAATTCCTGAAAGTACAATCTGTTGAACCTATTCCTTATTTACAAGTCCTACTTTTATGTCAGTTGTTTTCCAAACCTTTCTATATCTGACATATTTCTTTTTCTCTGTAGAATTTTCTTCATCTCGTTTTATTGTCAATCTTGTGATCTCTTGTACCTGGTCTTTGTTCACCTATTCTTCCTTTTTTCTTATACATACTTTTGTATATCTGATATCAATGTTCTCTTTCATAGAAGTATCGATCATGCTTCTACAATCACTAGCTATGTGTCCATAGTTATGAAATTTGTAGCACTCAATGTTACATGTGGCCACATAGGCACTTCTTGCTTGAACATTTATTTTATAATCCCTACAATTTGCAACCTTATTTCCAAAATTAGTACAATAAAAACAATTTGCATACCTGGGAGTGAATGATCTTGTTTTTGGTGTAGTCCTTCTGAATTTCTGCCTTGAATGATCATGATCATGATTTAAGATTCTTTGTGTATTGAACAAATATGGTCTTCTTGAAGATGTATCTTCAATAGTTTTCTTAGATTCTAGTTAACCATGATTCCTTCCTTTGATTACTTCTACATAAATCTTTATATTTTCTTCATTCTTCTTTTCTAGCAACCTAGAGTGCTTCTCTTCATTCTCTATAACTGATGTGGATGTTGCTGTCTCTTCAACGTTCTTTTTGAGCTTGACGATTTTACTTCTCAATGGGACAATTTTTTTTTCAAGCTTTTCAATCTCTTCTTCTTGCTTTAATATCCAAGACTTCATGACTTATTATGTTCTCTTTGATTCTTCAAGATGAATTTTTAATGTGGTTATTTCTTCTTCAAGTGATTTCTCTTCTTGACCAAAATCTGACTCAAGTTAGTTTATATCGTTAGTTCTTTCCCTAAAATGATCTGTCAATATCTTCTCTCTCATTTTTTCTTCTTCCTTTTGTGCTACTATGTTGGCTTCCAAACACTACTTTTGATATTCAAGATTTTCTTTGATCTTTCTGGCTTCTTCTAGATGAGTTCTAAAGTTCTCAATGACATGTTGGGCTTCTTAAAAAATGTGAACACTTTCCTTTTGTTTCATCAATTCTGTCTTGATGAGTTGTTTTCTTCTCTTAGTTCATATAAAGCACTAATCAATTCTACCTCATAATTTTCTTCTTCTTCAAATTTTTTTTGTCTCATTTCCTTCATGGAATTATATTTCAATATCTCTGTGTTTTTCACAATTAAAGAAAAACAACGTACACCTCTGTTGATTATGTACTCTTCATCTTCTGGATTTGTTTGACATGGTGAACATATTTCTTCTTGATCTCTACCTGCATCTTCTTTGGAATTTTCTGAATCTGTGATGGGTAAAGAATATATGTCATGTAATATATCCCAAATTTGTTTGGTTGATGAACATTTACCAACCTTTTCTCTTACTGGATTAGGTAATCCTTCCTAGATGAAATCCATTGCTAATTTGTTATTCTTCTTCAATTCCTTCTTGGCTTCAGTCTTTGCCCTTTTTGAACTATCATATCATGTAACGACTGATAGCCAAATATAATGCCCTTGTCCTTATAAAAATACTTTTATCCTTATGCTCCACATCTCATACTTTAAACCATTCTGACCATTAAATAGTGGTACTCCATTCTCAGAATAATCCATGATCTCCTTCTAGTGGTTAAACTGTTTCCTCAAGGAACCTGCTCTGATACCAATTGTTGCATTACTGAGAGGGGGGATGAATCACTAATAGTTAAATTAATCATTTTTCACCATAAAATGCAAGTGTTATATCAATGTAGCATTATCATCAAATATTTGCAGAGTAAATAAATAATGAAAAAATGAGAAATGATACACATACACAATACACCAATTTTTTACGTGGAAACCCAAAGCGGGAGAAAAGAACAAAATTATTTTTTTTATATGTCTTTAAGAATCACATTCATTGGAAGCACCAAATTCCTTTATTTTCCAGCTACAACTGGAAGGAGGCTATAACTCCCTAGTTTCTCAGGCTATAACCTGAAGGAAGATCCAACTCCCCAATTATTTGGCTATAACCAGAAGGAGGCTACAACCCCCTAGTTTATCATGCTACAACCTGAGGGAAGCTCCAACTCCCCAATTCTATGGCTACAACTAGAAGGAGGCTAAAATCTCCTATGTTCTCTGGCTACAACTAGAAGGTGGCTACAACCACCTGTCCTTTCCTCGTCCAACCTCCCTGAAATATAAGTAGAATGATGGAACCACTGTCACACTATCACTGTGAGATATACTACTGTAAACATGTACCAATCATCCTATAATCAACCTGTACCATAAACAAGTGCATCAACCATGCACCAACCTATACCAAACAACCTATAATCAACATGTACCATAAGCAAGTGCATCAACCATGCACCAACCTGTACCTCAACTTATAATCATTATATACCATAAAAAAGTGCATCAACCATGCACCAACCTATACCTCAACCTGTACTCAACCTATACATTAAACAAGTGCATAAACCATGCACCAACCTGTACCAAACAACCTGTAATCAACCTTAGAAAGCATCATCAAAAGAATTTATCCTCCCTTAAATTTCAACCTTCTTTACTTCACCTTCCCTCTAAAATTAGGCTTAGATATCCTTTGGTTACCTCAGTCACCTATAGATATTCAATATGCTCAAGTGTGATTAAAATGAGAGAGGCTTACCTCTTACTTATACTTTCATGTATCTTCCTCAAGGGGTTACCTTTCAACCATCTTAATCCATTTTCCTTATTTTAGGGTTAATCTACTTCTAACCACTTGTAAACTTAGTAATTTCTCCATTAAATTTATTATTTAAATAATTTCTTTTGTATCCACTTTGATTTATAGTACACTCTAAAGTAGGATTGTTTCGGGAAGGGCCTACTAGGGTAGGGAGGGATATATCCAATACTTCCTTTTCCCTCTCGAATTCCTTCTCTCAGGTGGCTACTTCCTTCTCACTCAAACGAAAAGGTTGGTTGCACTTCACTTTATTATTTAAATAATTTATTCTTTGCACCCACTTTGACTACTTTGGCCTTTTGGGGCTTCTAGATGACTCATAAGGGTTCTCCAACTTCACATGGCCATAACTCTCTAACCGTGAGGATTTATGTGATGTTCCACAGACCACTGGAAATGGAATGACATGTACTATCCATCTATAATATTCTTACTTGCAAATATATCAAAACACATACCATTATACATCAAACAAACTTGGGTCCATTACCCAAACCATTTTGTTACTGAAATTCACTACTGGACTTTCTTCAAAGGTTGACATCAATGACAACCAAACCAATTAATAAACAAGGTGAATATGATATTGATTTTCATATTAGATTCAAATTAATCACTTTTAAATTTCATGTTGATGATAAACACTCTGATAAATATTTAACTCAATGGTTTATTCATTTATGTTCTCTTCCTTGTATACATAATGACTTTAATGAACCTGAATGTTTTTCTTTTCTAAGCGTACATACTACAATATATGTTACAAATGATTCTTCTGAGCCTATTGGTGATATTAATAAACATGTTCTAATAAATAGTTCAGAAGATGTTGATAATTAGTTTCAGGAAATAATAGATATATTAGCTCAAATTAATTATATTCCTAAAACTAATTTTGATTATGATAAACTGATTGTTTATGATGAGGAGGATAATAATGAATCAATGACTCAAACCTCAAATAATAATAATAATAATGATTGTCTTCATAAATATGATTTCAATCACATATCTTCGAACAATCATTATTCATTATACATTGACTTGTCTGATGGCTCTTTTCCAAGTAGTGATGATTCATTTCAAGAACTAGTCCTTTCATATTTTACTCATTTCCAAAAAGTTGAAGGAATTAATATACATCATAATAATTTTCAAGTATCCATCAATCAAGATCAGAATAAATAAATGAAAAATAATCATTTTAAATAACCCTCCCTTGGATCTCATGCATGTACACTTGATCAATTTTATAAATCAAGTTTATGTTTTATAGGGGAAGAAAATGAAGTTATTTATGATGAACATTTGGAGATTGAAAATTTTGAGGCTCTTCACCCCCTGGTGATAGTTATGTCAGGTCCTTGTGTTTTTAATCAATCTATATTTCAAGGTGTAGGGTATTCTTTTATTTATTATAATTTACTATTGAACCTCATCTCGAATCTTCTATTAATGATTTCAATTTTCAAGAAAACAACATCATGCATATTTATGATTCTAATGATATCACTCAAGTTCTCATTCCTTGTCATGATCTTGAATTTTTAACACAAGTATATGCTAGTTCTAATACTCATCATGTTATTTCAGATAATACTTGTGTAAAGGAAATTATTACAAATAAGTCATTTTTGTCTTGTAACAATAATGTAAATTCTTTTGTTGTTGTAAATAGTATTATTTTTTCTCTACAAGGTGACCAGATAACTTTTCTAATCATGTTTCCATTCCAACAATTTCACAGTGATTTTCAAGACAAAATTGAAACTTGGTTGGAAAATACATTTCAAATGAGGTTCCCTATTAAAAAAAATATTTTCCTTCTTATATAAGAAATTGTTGTACATAGAGGTTAGAATTTTATTTTAATTATTTATTATTCATCCATTTTATATTACCTACTCCTATTGTATATATGATTGCAGGAATAAAACAAATGGATTGGATCCATTGAAAATTCACTTTACTTAACCCTAGTTGCTCTTGTAGAAGAGATTAGAGTATGATAAAATAGGAGTAATTTAGTTCTTAGTTTGTTTTATTTTTCCATTAGATGGAATAAAGCATTTGTGATATTATGGGATAATATTGAGTTGTATCCAAGGTAATAACTTTTCCTTGTTCATTCTTATCATCTTACTTTTCATGTTTTTCATTAAAGTTGTGTTATAAGCTTTATTCGTAAAACCAATCATTTAAAATTTAATCATTGTCGCAAGAAGTAAGATTTGAAAGATGGACAATATACAATACTTTGGTAAATCATAACTACTCTTTAGTTATAATTTTACTTCTACAATAAAAATCCTAATTCATTTTAAAGCATTTAAGACATAACCCATCTAGATCTCAACTTAATTAAAACACATATCAATTTTCTTTCTTATGTTCAGATATTTCTTTTCAGTTTTTGTCTTATTGTATTTCTTGAATTCATGGCTTATTAGTTTCTCCTTCCTTTCAAGTTTGTAGTTTATTTTGATTAGTGATTTAATTTCACTTTTAGCTTAAAATTGATTTGTTTGGATTTGACTAGCTTCTCTTCACTCTTAGTCTTGATTTGATTTAGTGACATTTCTAAAATTTACATGAGGGAATATCTTTCTAATCTATGCCAGTTGGTTTACATGGGGGTATCCTTACTATATATATATATATATATATATATAGGATTTCATTTATCTAAAGGTCATCTATACCTAGTTTTCACTTTTCTTGTACATCAATTATTATCTATGGAGAACATTAATATATGTTTCAAGTATTATAAATTCACTTTTATAAAGGAAATAATTTCCTACACTCTTTACTTTGAATCCATCCCATATCCCTCCATAATTAAAGCCTCTACTTTGGTGGATGAAGAGAAGACTAGTGGGGTCCATCTTAAATAGTATCATATCCATTTCCTTAAATTGAATACCTCTCATACCACCTCGCTTTCTTCACCCAATTGTTGAAAACAATTATTCAAATATGTTAATCAAAAGGTTTATAAGAAAGTTGAAAGCACATATGTATGGGAAGTGTATGCAAACCTGTCATGGTACTGAATAGGCTTGTTGGAAGCAGGTCAATACATACATGGTATCAATACAAGTTCATCGGGGTACTGAACATGATTGTTGGCAATGAAGCAATGTCAGGTAAAACAGGTAATATATGCATACTAATCCTTAAATCCTCCTAGCTATTTTTACTATCCAATAATAGAGATGTATTTAAAAGTTAATAAATATTCCCTATTTTTGGATTCATTGTCTAGGAATTGTGCATTTAAGTAATTTTATCTTTAAAAACATATTTTTTTTTATTATGTCTTATGTGGGACCTTTGGGAATGGAATAGTGTGCAAGAAATTTTTAAATTCTTTCATTTCTATATTTAGTAAATTTAATCCAACTAGTTATACAGTAGAGATAATTGCTTTGTCCCTGTATGTCGTCAAATGTTGTGGCCACATCACCCCCCATAATTTTCTCAAAAATTAAAGGGGTCCCCTTATTAATTTTGGTCATGTCACCTTGATTTGTTTTTGGTTTTATATTTCTAGTTTTTTTGTATGTCTTGTTTGTTCTTTTGATGTTCTCATCATCTTCCTCTTGATATGATTGGTTTGGTTTGATTTTTTTATATATTCATGTAAATATTTTATTATTTAGGTGATTGGATTGGTTTTCATTGGAAATTATTAAATCACAACAACTTGGTTAATTATTGGAAGTAGTTTTAATGTGAATTCCTCACATTCACTTTGTTTTGAGACAAGATTATGAGAAATAATAATTAACATGTGATTCTAAAATATGGTTTAATTGGTTGATTAAAATTTTCCAACAATTGAGTGATTATTAATTATTTCGGAGTTAATTTCCTCAAATTTTCATAATATCCTCAATTTCAAAACATAATGTCCAGTTAAGTTATACATTTATTCTTTATCTAGAAGGAGTGATATCAATCTGATTTGATTTTATAATTTTGGTTAATTAAGATTTGGAGATCTTGTAGTTCATCTTTTAATAAATTTTTGTTATTAATTTAATTTATTTTTGTTACAAGTGTCTATTACAGATCTACAATTCAACTATAGACTCCAATATATACCCAAAATAATTCATTTAGTTAAAATTATTCATCTCTACAAGGCATAATTCTTGGAAAATATCAAATGGAAAATTTGTATTCATTTCAGGAGGCTATTGTCCATCTTTCATTATGAATAAATGGTGAGGAATATATTCAAACGGTTGAAAACCCACTTCAAAATGGGTCAATTTACTTAAACTATCATTAATTTCCTCATAAAGTGAACCAATTGGGAGAAATAATGATCGGAGTGACATGGATTTTCCCATATTAGAAATGCATCAATCTTCAAGAGGAAATTTTGTAGATTCAATCCCGGCCAAACGGTGAAGAATTTGAGGAAGTGATTTTAAACACACTTCAAAAACATGCCACTTTATGTAAAATATAGAGGATTGTCTCAAAAAGTGAAGAGATTTGGATAAATCATGATATGAGTGAGTCAGATTAGATTTCATATCAGTTTTATAAGACCAACTTAAAATTTATATTCTGAGCAAACCAAGAGGACTCTAGTAAAATGGTTGAAAACCCACTTCAAAAACAGGGTTAGTTACCTTATCCTAAAATTATTTCCCCAGAAATGCAACTTTTCAGGAGAAATATTATCAGGAAGTAGGTGGACTAGATTTTTTGTTATGCCAGCTCACAGGAAGCATTTGTGCAAGTCGATTTTCAGGTGAACAGTGACGAATCTCTTCAAACGGTTGGAAACCCACCTCCAAAATAGGCCCATGTACGGTTGCATAAGAGGATTTCTAAATAGGTTAAACCTTTTGGGAGATATAATGTGTTTTCTCGGAGGGTTCTGTCCAGAATTAACATTTTTCGAATTTTGTAGCTGATTTTGTTCTAATTGTTGTAGTTGATTTTGTTCCGAATTCTATAGCTGATTCTTGAGAAAGTTTTGACAGACTGAAGAGGGATTCGCCTGGGTGGAAAAAAATGTATAAAACTATGATTATTCTTGTGTAATGTGGGTTCCAGATCTAAAATTGGAGGGGACTATATGAAAACTTTTGGAGCTAATAAAAATAATTTTTCATTTCATTACACTGTTGTATTTTATTTGAAGAATTATTTCTTTGATGATTTTTTTTCATTTTGGTTTTAATTATGAGTCATTAGTGTATTGACAATTGATATGATAATTATTTCTGATCTCATTTGTTTCATGTTGGTGAATGCTTTGTTTAAAGTTATCTTTGTAGGGTTGCACATGATTTGAACCAAGATTGATTATCATTTCATGGAGATTAGTTTGTAGTGATTAATAATTGTTTATTGATTATTTTAAAACTTGTCGTGATTTCCCTTTATATTGGATTAAAATGAACTATTTCATTACTTCAATAAAAATCTCATAATGAATTCATTTTACCTGATTCTATTTGGGTATATATATGAGGTTTTTGATCAATATTTATCATAATTATTTCATTGTGTATTTTTTTGAACAACCTATGAATATTTGAACTATTTTGATGATTTGTAGGCCCATATTAACCCCAATTACAATTACAGTCCTTCTCTCTTCTTATTAGATATTCTTTCTCTTGATTGGGAGTAAGGCTAACCTTCTCCTGATTAAGATAGGTTTTGTTTTTTTTATTTACTTGCATCATAGATTGCATATTCATTTTCATAATTTATTTTTCATTTCTTGAAGTCTCCTTTCATAAGAGAGAAATCCATTGTGGTGTATATGAGCCATAGTGTCAGCCTTAGGGCTACTTTCTTGCAAGCATGTTGGAAGAAAGTAATCTCTTTCCTTTTGTCTGTTGATAAAAGAAGGTAACAATCTAGATTAGAGGATAGACGGTTGTGTATATAACATTGTATATATATAATAGTCCAGATTAGATTAACATTAGATTAGGCTAGTCTTTGGACAACAATAGCTAGAGACCCATAGAACCAGTCAGAATCACCATTTCAATGGATAAGGGTCTAATTGGGACCCTGACTGGGTGATCTCTCTACGATGTTGAACATAGTCATTTTTGTCCATAAACAAGTTTCCACAAACTCCTTTAGCGCAACCGAAAGAATTTCCCTCAAATCCTCCAATGCAAGAGTTATCAACCAACAGACTTATTGATAAGTTAGTCGACATGATAAAAAACATACTGGAGGATTTCCTCTCAGCACCTCTAGTCCATACCAGAGATATTTCTAAAAGAAATTCCATTATGACTAGAATACTTCCAAACATCACCTTCAATGGAGATAAACCTTTCACCGATGCTTGGAAATTGATATTTTCTAATGCGTCAAACTACCCGTTCATAAGATTATAAAATGAAGTCCTAAATATTTATTTTCCACCTTGCATCATATTTTCACTTCCTTGACGAAGAAAAGGAAAGTTTGGTAGTGTGAGTAATGAGCATTTTCAAGATGAGATTCACCATCCACTAACCTCTCCGCGTCCACATTTCATCCTTTTCAAGTTAATCCCTAAAACCTCTCTTTACATTTTTATATACTCTCCATGATTAGGTTTAGGTTATGTCTCTAGAAGTTGGTACCATCAAGCCTATCAACCGAACTCTCAATTTCATATTCCACTAGTTTATGTCTCCTTCCTGACCCATACCCCACCCATCCCACCTAATCCACATGCTTTATCCTAATTCTAAATAGTATCCCTCCCTGTCCCCAACACCAACGCCCTCACCTACACTATCAAATCGATCCACTACATGTTGAGATGCACCCAAACAACACTTTATTTTAATATTTTTCTAATGTTTGAGAGAGCTATTGGATCAAAATATTCCCCTCTTACAAAGATAAGAAAATTTAATTCCACATACTTAGGGTTATGTGCTAAATCATTGATGCTTGATATTTTTCCAAACTCAATCTTTTCTATACCTAGCCAGCCCCAGATTCTTTTTACTTTTCATCAATGCATACAGGTCTGGGGCAGGTGAAAGATCAAATATCACACTCATGACCACAATAATTCAATCAAACACCAAATCATAAATCCTAAGTTGGCCCCTAACCTAATTTCCATTTCAATGACTATATCTGCTAAGTTAATAACTCATTCTCCGAAATTGACTTTTTCATTGACAAAGTTCTTAACATATTGTTCAATACTTGTCAACAACATTTATCCGAAACTATCTAACACATATCACCACTGTTATTAACTTCCCTTCCAACACATAGACACATAAATATATAAATATACTTTGTAACTAAGGAAGTTAGCTTCATTCCCTCTGGAATGAAAAACTTGAACCCGACGAAATTAATCTCAACTTATTCAATACACGAATCAATTCACTGGTTAAGTACCTCTAAACTCTACTAACATGACAATAGCACACCAATAGAAATTATTTCAATATCACCGGTACATACCAATGAATTTCTCACTAAATCTTTTATACATGATTTAGTTCCATTGACGGGCATCACAAGATGGGCTCCATTACTAACTCTACATTCAGGTGAATTTAATGTGAACTACTTGGATACAAAGTTTCACTCATCGATGCACTTGGTAAGATCTTCTCCAATCCACAATAGTGAAGTTTTCACCATCTTATCTGGTGCATACCGAAGTAATTTTCATGTCACTTCCTTCATCAACCAAGTTGTCAAAACATTTCACCGGTTCACCCAAGCTGAGCTAGACTTCCTCAAACCTTCACCATGTCTCGAATCATCCTACCTTCCTCAGACAATGACTTCCCTCCTAACATTGACTCCATTCATTCCTCAAGTACAAACATAGATTACACTAATGAATTCACCTTGAACCCCTGTTATTTCTCAAGAGATCAATGAGTCACATGATTATAAGAACTAAAGTTTTATATTGATGTTATGCCTTCTTTTATCATTGGTGTGATGCACTAATTCTGGTGTGTTTGTCATAGATTCATATATATAACCGCACAAGAAAACTACTAGCAATGTATCCATGACAAAAGATTCTGAAAGTGGAATTCAAATGGAAGAATAACCTGACACCTCATGGGATTTCTATGAAGATACTACTGAACTCTCAGAGAGAGAAGAAACTTCACTCAAGTGGGTTGAATTTTTCCAAATGTTCAAAATGAGAAACTTTCCTATGGAAGCTTAATATTAGGATGAGCTCAAAATATTCATAAACATCCAGAGGTCAGGATTGCATAGGGTGCATCTTGTGCAACAGTTTTCCCTTATGAAAATGTGATCTCAAGGATCCTCAACCACATAGACTTTGACAACCGATATATACTCAACACTAATGGGAAACCCATATTATCATTCCAAGAAGCCAATCTTGTTGGCATGTTTTCAGATAGAGGAAAAGTATGCGTGTTTGTCATTGATGGCGAAGATCAACACGATCAGTAGCGCAACGATAATGGCATGGCAATGACAATATCAACAGTGAAGAGAAACAGTGATCGTTGGATCCCATTCAGAATTCTCGATGACCGTCAAATCTGAATTTAGATAGGAGGAGCGCACAGTAGAAGAGAACAGATCTCAGGTGTCATATTTGAGCCCGAAGACCGACCATCATTGGATCCATAAGAAGGAGCACATTATTTACGTGCAATATGAAGCAAGCCTCCAAAATCCTGAAATAAGGAGGACCGTCCCTCTTCAAGAAGGACACATGGCGAGCGACTATAATTTCGTTGACTTGCACATTGGAGGAGTCAACAAAGCATGGTGTGGTAACTCGCGATATGCGAAATCCCAAAATGATCTTGGCCATCGGATCGAGGATTGATCTGAACCATTGGATCGAGGTATGTTGTGGATCGTTGGATGCAGAGGACACATGGCGAGCAATTGGAAGTTCACTGACTGGAAAGTCAAAGGAAGGAAATGCTCGAACCTACCAACTCGCGATATGAGAAATCATGAAACACTCTTGGGCTTGGCCCCTGGTCATAACTTATGGTCACATGGATGAAGGCTTAAGGGAATGAGCTAATTGCTAAGCTCCTTTTCAGGGATCCCAACTTGGAGTGTCGAGACCCTTCATCACAGGAATGCCGAAATCCGAAATTGCAAAACACCTTTTGGCGTAGGATGTGGTCACTGTCGGTGGTCATGTGAGGGGAAGGAGCTAGTGTAGCTAGGCTCCATTTCGGGTACCGGGAGTCAAGGATTCAGGGATACTCACAGCAGAATCCCCGAATCGCAAATCGTGAAAGCCCTTTATGGATAAGCGCTTGGTCATCGTCATGGGCACGTGAAGGAAGGAGCTTTCAAATTGCAAGTCTCCATTTCGTGATCGAGATTTGGAAGAGTCATTTTGACTTGCAACAAAATTCGTGAAACGTGAAACCAAAGTGCCTCTTGATTAGGCCTATGGTCATAGCCAATGGGCATATGTGATAAACACAAGACCTTGCGGATTTAATCCAATGGTGATTGTTAATTGGAAATCTGATCGAAGGGCTATTGTTGATATTCATGATTAATTGTTCAGTTACGAATCAATTAGTTGAACTGAATCATGTTTCTTGGATGGTTGGAAATCCAGTTGCTGAAGTGTTTTTTCCTGGCTGATTCGAGTTGTAACTGTAGAGGTTGGTGTGTATAAAATGGAAATATAGTGACAGTGTGTGGTTGGCTATTCTAATTGAAAAATGAGTTGAAATGTAGAAAGGTAAAATTACAGTATGAGCAGTGTGAAGAAAAATCAAAGATGAGGAATAAAAGTTGAACAAAACAGAAAATATGAAGAGACCAGAATGTGAACATATCAAAGAGCATGAGAAGAACAGAGAAAGAATAGATAGAAAGAGACAACAATTCAAGCCAAGTATGAATAGAGAAGAAGAATAGTGTAGTGGAGAAGAATTACAGAAAAGTGAAGAAGTGGTAAGAATTGATATATCTGTATTGTTGGTTATTCAGTCATTTATTTATTTTTAGGGAGGTTGGGTGGTGTTAGGGAGGACTGTGGTCCTCTGATATTCAAGTTGGTGCTTGAAT
Organism: Picea sitchensis; assembly: GCA_010110895.2. Classification (NCBI taxonomy): domain Eukaryota; kingdom Viridiplantae; phylum Streptophyta; class Pinopsida; order Pinales; family Pinaceae; genus Picea; species Picea sitchensis. Next base: position 18,733 of record SNQJ01S0049492.1, on the reverse strand, counting down.
ATTGGAAGTTGTATCTTCCATCTAGTTGTGATTAGAAAAACAAGGTGGCAAGGTGGTGCTCGGGAAAACACAGAGTTTTTAGTATGCAAGTTGGTGCTTGTATAAGTGGAAGTAAGTGATTCCATCCAGTCGGTGCTGGAACACGCAAGGAGTTGATGATTCCTTCTAGTGGGTTCTAGAGAAACCATAAATTTGGTTCTCTCAACAAGTTGGAGCTTGTAAAACAGAGGTGGTAGCCTCACTTTGAGTTGGTGCTCAAATATAGATGATTTACAGAACTTAAAAGATTGCCTATCATTTCGAAGAAGAAGAGGTTTTCTCCCTTTATGGGTTTCCTCGTGAAAATTTGTCTCTGTGTATATCTTATGTGTGACTTATGGTCATTATTTATGTTTTCCATATCTTGTATTGTATTGATAGTCACTTGGAGAAGATTAAAAATGATTTAATAGAATTAAAATTGTTTAAGCACAGTAACAACTGATTCACCCCTCCCCCCTCTTAGTTGTCTTAGTAATTTCAACAAATCTATCCAATTATGATCATTTGTAAAAGGGAACCTGGTCACTGGATGATGAAATACATAGAAAGTTCACACACAAGGAGAAAGTTCTATTGAAGATCTGGTACAATCCAGATAAGTATTCCAAACTCATACCATCTGGCGAGTATCTTACCACATCAATAAGAACACCATATGAGTACATCGTTGATCCGGATTTATCAGCAGAATGAAATGAAAGTACATATTTATAATATTAACATAGAGACACTGTGAATAATAACAAATATATAGTAAAGCTTGACTTCTATTAAATAAGAAATATGTTGAAACTATAAAATGCAAACTAAAACAAGCTAGCTAGAATGGTGGCATCTTATCTTTGAGAAGAGATGTGAATACTACGCTCATTCACAAGAAGATGAGTACAATGAGGCTCTGAAATAATTTTGACAATAAACATGAATTCCAAAAACCTAGACATCCAAAAACCTAACCCTAGGAGATGAAGCGCCAAAATTCATGTGGGCCTCGTTGGGGTAAGTTGGTACATCAACTTCCCAAGTTCATATCTTTTGCATAAAATCTTCATTTTAGGTGCACGATATCCCGTTGGAAAGCTCTATCGGAGGAATACACATTATGTAGTAAAAATATGAATCCATCTACTTTTTTATTGCATCAAAACCTAAAAATGTTGTTTAGGGCCTCAAAATGGCCCTGGATGTTCAGGACCGAAAACAAGGAAAAAAACTGCCAATATGAAAACTGAAACTACCAAGACAAAATCTGTAAGTGAGACAACTGGAATTGGTGGATGGCCATGAATATCCACCTATATAAATCCTCCCTCCTTAAGAATAAATGGTCTCCATTTCATTTATTTCCCCCATAATATGAGGAAAGTTCTGTTGAATTTGGCCTCACATGGTCCACTTGCCTTGGTGTAGGAGTTTCCCTTCTTTGAAAACCCGATAAAGTTGGATCCTCTGTTGGAAAGTTCCCTTGAATTGTGTGCCCATGATATGATCAGTGGATGACTATTCCATGCAATTGGGGTTGATCTCTTTGGGTGTCAGTGGTTCTGCTAGATCTGAGGTGTCCAATCGTGGTGGAAAATATGGTTGAAGGAGGTCCACATTAAATAATGGATAAAAGCCAAGGAAGGGGGGAATGTTGAGATAACAATAATTATCACCCACAACCTTGGTGATGGTATAAGGTCCATAACAGAGTGGATGAAGCTTTCGATGGGGCCCCATAAGACGTTCTTTCAGCAAGTGCAACTAAACTTTATCTCCCACCTGAAACTTGTGTGGCACCTGATGTTGATCATGGCACTGCTTGTACTTGGAATTGGACTTCTATAAAATATATTGAACCTATTGGCATATGTATTGGATCTGATCAATGAACTTGGTAGCTTTATCAACTTCAGTTTGAGCATGGGACGAGTCTTCCTAATTGGCCGAAAGGGGTAGTGAAACATCCATGGGAACTGTTGGTTGAAATCCCAACCCCACCTGAAAGGGGTTGTGGTTGGTTGAGCTATGTAGGGATTTGTTGTAGTTTTGTTGAAAATAGGGAATACTCTCATCCCATGTTCATGTATGCTTGGAATTATACATGCACATGATATGCATGATCATATGGTTGACGACCTCGGTTTGATCATTCATCTGGGGGTGGAAGGAAGTGGATTTGGTGAGCTTGGTGTCCAACAGTGATCATAGGCTCAACCAAAATGTGTTGAGGAACCAATTGTCCCAATATGAGATGATGATTTGGGGTATCCCAAAATATAACCATACTCGTTCGAATAAGAGATTGGAAATGGCCTCTATTTTGATGCTCTTCTTGCAAGTAGCCATAATCGCCATTTTAGAAAAATGATCATACACCACAAAAACACAGTCATTTCCCCGATTGGTTGAAAGAAGGTCTGACATGTAGTCCATCGAGATGGATTCCCAGGGCGTTTTAGGAGTAAGAAGAGGGGTGTACATGCCTTGTTTCTTAATGGCCGGGTTGGAAATGGCGTAGGCAGTGAAGGACCTGATATACTTGTTGACATCCTGTCGAATTTTAGGCCAATAGAAATGTTATTGTAGCAATGCCACTACATTTTTGACACCGAAGTGTCCTGCCACCGTAGTGGGATTCTCAAATCATATTCGCTCACTCACTTGATCAAAGGAAAAGATGGCACAACATTCTAAATTGAATATGAAAATCAGTGATAGTTGTGTTTTCACCCAACATCTGGTAGGTAGCAGAGAAGTTAGGATCTCTCTCATAAAGTTGGGGCCACCGGGAGGTCTCACGGCTGTAGGAGTTTAGCACCTTAGTGATTGCTAAAACTGGAGGGCGGCTAAGGGAATCAACGATGTGGTTGGTGCTTCCTATATTATACTTGATATTGATATGGATTTGGTGCAAGTATGTGGACCACTTCTGATGGTGCTCATTCTGAAATTTACCCTGTGTCTACAACTGTTGCAGCTTATGATCGGTCTGGATGACTGTCTCCTTCTCGAGAATGTAATGCCTCTATTGGTGATAGGATTCCATAATGGATTACATTTATTTTTCATAATTAGGGTATTTAGGAACATCATCGGATAGTGTATCACTATGATAGGCCACGAGGTGTCTGTGTTGAGTGAGAACTACGCCCACAACATAATCTGAAGCATGTATCTCGATCTGAAAGGGTTGTTACAGGTTGAGTAATGAGAGAAATAGGGTTGAGCATAAGCATTGACATCAAATTCTTATTGTTGCGATAGGCCCCACATGAATGTTTCCTTACCACCATCCCTGGTTACTTGGTTGAGGGCCCATGCGATATGAGAGAATCCAAACATGAACCTATGATAGAAATTGGCAAGGCCTAAAAATATTTGAAGATCAATTAGTGTGGTTGGGGCTGGTGAGTCACGAATTACTTGGATATTGGCTGGATTTATTTATTAATTGGGTTGGTTTTCATTGATGTCAACCCTTGAAGAAATTATGGTAGAAAATTTTGGTAGCACAATGGTTTAGGTAATGGACCCAAGTTTGTTTGATGGATAATGGTATGAGTTTTCATATATTTGCAGGTAATACTATTCTATATGGATAGTACATGTCATGCCATTTCTGGTGGTATTTGGAATGTCACATAATTCCTCACGGTTAGAGAGTTATGGCTGTGTGAAGTTGGAGAACCCTCATGAGTCATCTAGAATCCCAAAAAGGTCAAAGTAGTCAAAGTGGTTGCAAAGAACAAATTATTTAAATAAAAAAGTGAAGCGATGAGTGTACTATAGGTCAAATTGGATACAAAAGAAATCATTTAAATAATAAATTTAATGGATAAATTACTAAGTGGACAAGTGGTTAGAAGTGGGTTAGCCCTAAAATAAGGAAAGTGGGTTAAGATGGTTAGAAGGTAATTTAAATAATAAAGTGAAGTGATGAGTGTACTATAAGTCAA
>SNQJ01S0049492.1:4473-14700 GCA_010110895.2 Picea sitchensis | reverse complement strand
AATTTAAATAATAAAGTGAAGTGATGAGTGTACTATAAGTCAAAGTGGATACAAAAGAAATTATTTAAATAATAAATTTAATAGAGAAATTACTAAGTGGACAAGTGGTTAGAAGTGGGTTAGCCCTAAAATAAGGAAAGTGGGTTAATATGGTTACAAGGTAACCCCTTGAGGAAACTACATGAAAGTATAAATAAGAGGCAAGGGTCTCTCATTTTTAATCATACTTGAGCATATTGAATATCTACAAGTGAATGAGGTAACCAAAGGATATCCAAGACGAATTTCATAGGGAAGGTGAAGTAAAAAAGGTCAAAATTCAAGGGAGGATAAATTATTTTGATGATGCTTTCTAAGGTATATTATTTACAGGTCATCTCACCATTTTCGCAATAACTTTTTTTCTAGAATGGTTGAGACCGTTAAATTGGGAGGCCATTGATGAAACATATCCAAGTAGTTGTGATACAAATTTCATCCTGTGGGTCATTGTATATTTGGAGTTACACTTTGTGGAAAATAGGGTTTGTGGCTAGTCATGAAACTAGTCTAAAACATGTGTTTCAGGTAAAAACATCATAACTTATTCATAACAGATCCAAATTTAGTAAGACAAAATGTATTGGATATAGTACAGTCTATAGTATTCTATGTACAATTTTCAGATCCATACAACAAATATTCTATGCGGGGAACTCTCTACAAGTTCGCTCTCTAGAATAAGATAGAATTCAACAAGGTATGCCATTTTTTCTATAACTCCTTTTCTGAGACGTTTCAAGTAGTGAAACCTAGCGGAATTGCATAAAATACACTGAAGAACATTGTGTACTATTTTCAAATCTTTATTCATTACAAGTACATAGTTATGATTATTGCAAGTTAGGGTTGTTGACTAATCCAAAATTAGTCATGTGAGACTAAAGTAAAGTTTGATGAAAATGCTAGTCTCTTGTTGTTAAAGTTAAGGAAGGGTTATAGGTATGTGATCATATACACTAGGTCTATTACAGAGTTACAAATCAGATAGGGATGATGAAATTGATGAGGGATTTTGGTTAAGGTACATGTTGGGTACATGGTTGAGACAAGTAGTTGATGAGTTGGCACATACATTAGGTGTATACTTTATGACGTTGGTACATCTTGATGAGTCATAGTTTATGTGTATTTGATGCATGTTTCATACATATTTTGTGCATGGTTGATGCACTCGTTGTTGATATAGGTTGAAATATAGGTTGGTGCATGGTTGATGCACTTGTTTATGGTACAGGTTGATTACAAGTTGTTACAGGTTGGTTGGATACAGGTCAGTGGTATAGGTTTTTATAGTGGTATATCTCACAGTGATAATATGATAATGGTTCTATCATTCTACTTCTATGTCAGGGTTATTGAACAAGGCAAGAACAGGTGGTTGTAGGCACCTTCCAGTTGTAGCCGGAGAACATAGGGGGTTGTACCCTCCTTTTGGTTGTAGCCAAAGAATTGGGGAGTTGGAGCTTCCTTAAGGTTGTATCCTGAGAAACTAGGGGGTTGGAGCCTCCTTCCAGTTGCAACCAGAAAACAAAGGAAGTTGGTGCTTCCAATGAATGTAATTCTTAAAGAAATATAATAAAAAGCATTATATGGTTTTCTCCCACTTTGGGTTTCCACGTAAAAACACTGGTGTACTATGTATGTGTATGATTGCTCATTTGTTCATTGTTTATTTACTCTGAAACTATTGGATGATAATGCTGCATTGATATAACACTTGCATTTTGTGGTTAAAAAGGATTAAAGTTCTCTATTACTGATTCATCCCCCCTCTCAGTAATCCAACAATTGGCTTCAAACGGGTTCCTTCATGAAATAGTTTAACCACTAGAAGGAGATAATGGATTATTCTGATAATGGAGTACCATTTTTTAATGGTCAGAATGGTTTAAAGTATAAGGTATGGGGTGGAAGGATGAATATATTTTTACAGGCATAGGGGTATTATATTTGGTTATCAGTTGTTACATGATATGATAGTTCAAAAAGGGCAAAGATTGCAGCCAAGAAGGAATTGAAGAAGAATAACAAAATAGCAATGGATTTCATCTGGGAAGGATTACCTAATCCAGTAAGAGAAAATGTTGGTAAATGTTCATCAACCAAAGAAATTTGGAATAAGTTACATGACATATATTCTTCACCCATCGCAGATTCTGAAAACTCCAAAGAAGATGTAGGTATAGATCAAGAATAAATATGTTCACCATGTAAAACAAATTCAGAAGATGAAGAGTACATAATCAACAGAGGTATGTTGTTTTGATTTAATTGTGAAAAATAGGGACATCTTGAAATAGAATGACATGAAGGAAATGAGACAAAAAAACTAACTGAAAAGAAAGACAATTATGAAGAATAATTGATTAGTACTTTAGATGAACTAAGAAAAGAAAGAGAAAAAAAAAAGTCACTCAAGAAAGAGTTGATGAAACAAAAGGAAAGTGTTCACATTTTTGAAGAATCCAAATAGGTCATCGAGAACTTAAGAAATCAAATAGAAGAAGCCATAAAGATCAACGAAAATCTTGAATATCAAAAGAAATATTTGGAATCCAACATAGGAGCACAGAAGGAAGAATCATAAATGAGAGAGGAGATATTGACAGATCACCTTAAGGAAAGAAATAACGATCTAAACCATCTTTAGGTAGAGTTTGGTCAAGAGGAGAAAGGACATGAAGAAGAAATAATCAAATTAAAACTCCAGCTTGAAGAAGTGAAAATAACAGAAGAATTCATGAAGTCTCGGATAATGAAGAAAGAAGATGAGGTAGAGAAGCTTGAAGAAGAAGTTGTCACATTGAGAATTCAAATGGTCAATCTCAACAAGAACATTGAAGTGACAGAAATATCCACATTAGTTATAGATAAGGAAGAGAAGCACTCTAGGTTTCTAGAAAAGAAGAATGAATAAAATATAAATATTTATGCAGAAGTACTCAAAGGAAGGAATCATGGTCAACCAGAATCTAAGAAAACTATTGAAGATACATATTTAAGAAGACCATCCATGTTCAATCCAAAAAGAAGCTTCAATCATGATCATGATCAGTCAAGGAAGAAATTCAGAGGGACTACACCACAAAGAAGATCACTCACTCCCAGGTATGCAAATTTGTTTTATGGTCATTGTTTTTATTGTACTAATTTTGGACATAAGGTTGCAGATTGCAGGGATTATAAAAGAAATGTTCAAGCAAGAAATGCCTATGTGGCCCCACGTAACATTGAATGTTACAAATGCCATAACTATGGACACATAGCTAGTGATTGTAAAAGAATGATCGATACTTCCATGAAAGAGAACGTTGATATCAGATATAAGTAAGTATGGAAAAGAAAACATGAAGAATAGGTGAACAAAGACCAGGTCCCAGAGATCACAAGATTGGCAATAAAATGAGAGGAAGAAAATTCTACATAGAAAAATAAATATTTTAGATACATAAAGGTTTGGAAAATAACTGAAAGAAAAGAAGGACAGGTAAATAAGGAACATTTTCAAGAGATTGTACTTTCAGGAACTGTAGTGAAAGATGAATCCACTGATAGAAAGAAATAAGTCATATCTCAGAGAGATGATGAATCTACTAATGAATATGATGATGAATACACTTTAGAGAAGGAATTGTTCTAAGCCATCCCACTTAGAGACTTCAAGATAATATGAATAATAGACATGGGGAGTCTATGTGGTAGCTGAGACAAACCAGAGAACCATCCTTTGAGTAGCTTGTAGAATTTTAGACAGATTTTGTGCATTCAGTTAGCAAAAGTACAATATGGTAGATTAATCAATTGTAGTAGTACTTAATGATAGTACAGTGACATATGAGTCAAAATTATAGGCATTTGTGTAGCAGAGTCTTGAACAATATGGATAGATATGGACGTGAAATCAGTTTTTCTGAGTGGAAAACTTGAAGAAGAAGTCTACATTGAACAACTGGTTCCTAGAGCATGGTTCTCTAGACTGGATAAATATCTACAGTGGGCAGGGTTCAGAAAAGGAAGTGCAAACACCAACCTCTACATCAAGGTAATTCAAGATAGTATTTTATTAATTGAAGTTTATGTTGATGATATTATTTTTGGAAGTGATGATAACAGGTTAATCCAAAAATTTGCAAAGGATATGCATAATGAATTTGAAATTTCATTACTTGGAGAACTATCCTTCTTTATGGGTCTTCAAATATGTCAAAGAAACCAAGGAATTTTTATTTCTCAAACTAAGTATATCAGAGAAATGCTAATGAAGTTCAGAATGGAAGATTGCAAACTAGTTACCACTCCTATGCAAACCAATTGCAAGTTGAGCAAAGATGATGATTCAAAGTCTACAAACCATAGGCAATATAGGTCAATGATTGGTAGCTTACTATATGTGACAACATCTAGACCAAATGTAATGCAGGAAGTTGGACATGTGGCACGATTTCAAGGAACACCAAAGGAATCACATGTATTAGCAGTGAAGAGGATTTTCATATATCTCAAAGGAACATAAGAGTTTGGATTATGGTATCCAAAATGAAATGATCTATCACTTATTGCCTACATAGATGTAGATTGGGAAGGTTGTATTGATGACCGACGAAGCACCAGTGGAGCAACATTCTACTTGGGTGAGTGCTTAGTATTCTGGATAAGCAAGAAACAATCATCGTTAACTTTATCTATAGTCGAAGCAGAGTATATTGCAGCAGCAACATGTTGTACTTAGGTTCTATGGATGAATTTTTTTTTGGCAAATATACAAGTTGAGTATGATGAGCCCATTCCAATCTATTGTGATAATACAAGCGCCATCAGTATGTCAAAGAACCTGGTGATGCACTCTAAGATGAAGCACATTCCGATAAAATATCACTTTCTACGGGAACAGGTTGTAGAGAAGAACATCAGAGTTGAATATATGGGAGCAAAAGAACAAGTGGTAGACATCTTTACAAAACTGCTTCCATGGGAATCCCTTGAGTATCTTCACTAGAGACTCGGAGTAATTTCTACTCCAAAATGAATGGTTTTGAATGCTTATCTTATATGTCTTAGATTTACATGAGGAAGCACCATAAAGAGGACAATTCAGGTTGGGATATCACTTTCAGAAGAGTTCATACAGGGGGAGAAACCCAGGATGGAAAGATACATTTTCCATTGATAACAAAGGAGGGGAGATTTATCACATGCAAAGGTAAATGCTTGGAGAAAGAGCACATAGGCATGGTTCCAAAGGGAGCGATGATCAAAGGGGGGGCATGAGTGAAATGACTTCAATATTTCATCAGAGTGTTTCCATCAATGCCAAAGAGGGAGGTTGTTGATTAATTGGGTTGGTTTTCAATGATGTCAACCCTTGAATACATTTTGGTAGTGAATTCTGATAGCACAATGGTTTGGGTAATGTACCCAAGTTTGTTTGATGGATAATGGTATGAGTTTTGATATATTTCTAGGTAAGACTATTATAGATGGATATTACATGTCATTTCATTTATGGTGGTATGTGTAACATCACATAACTCCTCACGGTTAGAGAGTTATGTCCATGTGAAGTTGGAGAACTCTCATGAGTCATCCAGAAGCCCCAAAAGGTCAAACTGGTCAAAGTGGTTGCAAAGAAGAAATTATTTAAATAATAAAGTGAAGTGATGAGTGTACTATAAGTCAAAGTGGAAACAAAATAAATTATTTAAATAATAAAGTTAATAGACAAATTACTAAGTGGACAAATGGTTAGAAGTGGGTTAGCCCAAAAATAAGGAAAGTGGGTTAAGATGGTTAGAAGGTAACCCCTTGGGGAAGCTACATGAAAGTATAAATAAGAGGCAAGGGTATCTCATTTTTAATCACACTTGAGCATATTGAATATCTACAAGTGACTAAGGTAACCAAAAGGATATCCAAGCTGAATTTCAGAGGGAAGGTGAAGTAAAGAAGGCCGGAATTCAAGGGAGGATAAATTCTTTTGATGATGCTTTCTAAGGTATGTTATTTATAGGTCATCTCACCATTTTCACAATAACTTTTTTTCTAGATTGATTCAGACCATGAAATTAGGAGGTCATTGAGGAAACATATCCAAGTAGTTGTGATGCAAATTTCATCTTGTGGGTCGTTGTATATTTGGAGTTACACTTCGCGGAAAACAGGGTTTGCAGATAGTCCTGAAACTAGTCTAAAACAGGTGTTTTGGGTAAAAATGTCATAAATTCTTCATAACAGATCCAAATTCAATAAGACAAAATGTATTGGTTAGAGTATCATCTATAGTATTATTTGTATAGTTTTTATATCCATACAACACATATTTGGTGTGGTGCACTCTCTACATATTCGCTCTCTAGAATAAGCCAAAATTCAACAAGGTATGTCATTTTTCCTATAACTCCTTTTCTGAGAGGTTTCGAGTATTTTCAGGAGAATTCAGAAAAACCACAGTACTATCAATTGAATGTAGAAGTTTCGGATCCATATCAGGATCCATCATATGGATAACATCGACATTTAATTGATAGTACTATGGTTTTTCTGAATTCGCCTGAAAACACTCCTCACCACGAAAATCTCAACAATCAGGTTCCAAGTAGTGAAACTTGGAGGAATTGCATAAAAGACACTGAAGAACATTGTGTACCATTTTCATATATTTATTCATTACAGGTACATAGTTACGATTATTGCAAGTTAGGGTTGTTCACTAATCTAAAATTAGTCATGTGAGACGAAATTAAAGTTTGATGAAAATGCTAGTCTCATGTTGTTAAAGTTAAGGAAGGTTTGCAGGTATGTGATCATATACACTAGATCTATTATAGAGTTACAAATAAGATTTGGATGATGAAATTGATGAGGGATTTTGGTTGAGGTAAATGTTGGGTACATGGTTGAGACAATTAATTGATGAGTTGGCACATACATGAGGTGTATAGTTGATGATGTTGGCACATCTTGATGAGTCTTAGTTTATGTGTATTTCATGCATATGATTGCTCATTTGTTCAGTGTTTATTTACTCTGCAACTATTGGATGATAATGCTACATTAATATAACACTTGCATTTTATGGTTAAAATGATTAAATTGTTGTATTACTGATTCACCCCCCTATCAGTAATCCAATAGATCAACATGAACCCCATGCTCATCAACAATGTAGCCTAGGTATTGGACCATGTCCATTCTAAAGGAGCATTTCTCCAAATATGTGTATAGCTTGTGTTGTCGTAGAGTGTGCAGAACCTGTTGAATATGTTGCAAGTGTTCTTCCCAAGTCTTGTTGTAGATGAGGATGTCATTCGGATACACAACCACAAAATAATTGGTGAAAGGTGACAAGATATTGTCCATCATCCTCATGAAAGTTGTTGGGGCATTCATCAAACCAAAGGGCATTACCAACCATTCGAAAAGACCTTATTTAGACTTGAAGGCAGTTTTCCATACATATATATTCTCTATTGGGACTTGATGGAAACCAAACTTTAGATCAATGTTACTGAAGTATATTTCCCCCTTGTGTTGGTCAAGGAGATCGTCGATTCAACGAACCACGTACGGGATCCTCAATGTGATTTTATTTAGGGACCGTTAATCAATGTAGATTCACCATGTATCGTATTTCTTCTACACAAGAATGAATGGGCTTCCACATGGTGATGAGATGGGTCCGATGTGACCCTTTTGGAGAATTTCTTGCATCTAACGCTTGATCTAATCAATTTCTAATAGAGAGTAGTGATATAATTTCCCATTGGGTAGAGATGTTCCAAGGTTCATATCGATTGAATGCTTGACCTAACAATGTAGAGGTACCTGAGTGGGTGAGGAGAATATGTCTTTGTATTCTCCCATGAACTTATCCACTTGATTCTGCTACGTGGATAGATCAGCCACGGAGGCCATGGATGTGGCTGCAACCTTTCACTCACTTTGAGAGAAAATCATGAAGAAGACAAACTTCATGTTCTGAGAGATGACCTTATTGCATTGCTTCGAAGAGATCAATGAAATGGAAGTAGGTGGGACTACTTTAGGTATCATGTACAATTTCTTGTTCAAAGTAATAATAAAACTCCAAGGCCTAGACTCATATACATCATGGTGTTTCCATAAATAAGTTTGGCCAAAAATAACTTCACAAACTTCAAGGGGAGTGACATCACACAATACCTCATCTTTGAAGGGATTGATTTCATAGGACATGCAACATTGTTGGTTGACATGAAGGTATCTTCTTTGGTGTAGTCATTCGATGGTGTATGGTTGTAGGTGCGACATTTTTAGTAGGGTTAGCCACTTGGAGACCTCTGATGAAATGAGGTTATTATGGATACCGCTATCAATGATGAAGTGCAGTGGAGTACACTTCAACCACATCTATGAATGAAAGAGACTCTCACCTTCCTCTAACTCATTAGGTTCACAGGGATGGATCTTGGTGGTAGCAAGGGTGGCATTGGTTTCCGCATTAATATTCTGTACCCCTTTTCTGGTTTTTACTCTGATTCAAAAACCACATCTGATTCATAGGCTTTCACCTATACCACCAATGAATTCTTTGAGTGACAATCAACAATGTTATGCCAGGGGATCTTATGGAATTCACACCACTTCCCGGGGTATTTCTTCATATTTCCATTGTCCTTCTCTGTTTTCGACTTAGAATGGTTGTCTTGAGGCTATCCATATTTTATTTTCCCTTTGTTCTATAGGTTGGGGCTACCCTCTCCCTGCTTCTACTGTGAGGGGTTCCCAAACCCAAATTTTTGTGTCTTTTTTTTAAGCTTTTGTTCGATTTTGACGACATGTCGATAGGTCTTGCCCAAGGACTAGATGTCCCAAAAAATCATTTATGTCTATATGTATCTATGTAAACAGTCGCGGTACTTGAGCACCAGATGTCTCTCATAATATTTGATACCCATCTTGGTGTGCAAGTTATGGAAGACATTGGTGAACTCTGGCACTGTTTGGTCTCGTTCCTACCACAGTGTGTTCCATATTGTATACAAGTCTTCATAACTTCCAACAGGGTATTATTATTCCTTAATAACATCTATGAAGGAACCCCAAGTGGGTACAATTGCAAATAATGTGGATCCCTTTATTTCCTTTTTTTCACAAAAAGTCTCCCACCAATCTTTGACATGGGGGATAGCCTTGAGGAGGACAAATGTAATATTTTCTCTATTTGAAAAGTTATGGACATAAAAATACCCTTCTAGAAGGTTTAACCAATTATCTATGGCATCTTCATATAGTTTACCTTCAAATATAGGAATATCAAAATTGATATGTACCTTAAAGGGGGAGGCACCTCCGCTTGAGGTAGATGTGTCACTTGCCGACAGTCGTCGAAGGATTTGTGCAAATATTTCCATCATCTCGTTCCTATGTTGCTCGATGGATTCACTGACTATCATTTTGAAAGGATATCTTGTCCCACCATCTTTATTTTCTCCTTCCATGGAAAGTTTCTTGGGCGTGTGAGAGAAGTTGTCCTCAAGATAAACAACCTTGAGACCCAACTCTCTACACACTGACCTCATCAGGGACATGGACTAAACATGACAAGGAGAATACCGCTTTGATACCACTGATATGGATTTATGAGCGAAACGAAATGAAAACATATATTTATAATATTAGCACATATACATAGTGAATAATAATAGAGATATAGTAAAACTTGACTTCTATTAAATAAGAAATATGTTGAAATTGTAAAATGCAATTTGAAACAAGCTTTCTATAATGGTGGTATCTTATCTTTGAGAAGAGATGTGATGACTATTCTCATTCATAAGAATATGAGTACAATGAGGATCTAGAATCCTTTTTACAATAAACATGAATATGAATCGCCAAAAGTCATGTGGGCCCCATTGGGGTAAGTTGGTACATCAACTTCCTATGGTCATACATTTTACATACGATCTCTATTTTATGTGCATGATACCCCATTGGAAAGGTCTATCCGAGGAATACACATTATGCCGTCGGGTAAAATCATGAAGGTGGGTAACACTTTTGCTTGTTTTATGACAAAAAAAACTGTATTTTCACAAGTTCTTCAACTTCCGGCATACAAAAGTATTTTTTTTATTTAGAATTTCACTTTACAGTAAAAACAAAAGTTGTGAATAATTTTGTTATATTTCTAATGACTATTTTTCA
>SNQJ01S0049491.1:47264-60319 GCA_010110895.2 Picea sitchensis | reverse complement strand
CTTGGTTTTCCTAGGGCTTCCCATGTCTTCTTGGGTAGAATGTTCACATTTGATCCTAGGTCTAGCATGACATCCTTAATTACGAAGTCATATAACTAGGTTGTTAATCGGAATTCTTTTCCAGTTCTGACTTTTCTTCATTGCACCCTCTGATTACTCTTCTCAAGGAGGTTAGCCCTAATCTTTGCTTCTGAGGTTCCTTTATTCCCTAAGACTAGGTACAACGCATTGTGAAAATTCTCTGTCAGTGGATCATTCCCCTGAATGTTAGAGAATAATTGAAACCAGAGGTCGACTACATTTTGATGCTGCTAAGGTTGTTTTGGTATGCCTATAGGGTTTCTAGGTGCAGTGGGTGACGCAGGTACTTGTGCTATATTAGGGTATATGATCGTCTAAGGGGGGTTCTCTTGTGTCGCATAACTAGGAATACTCTAGAAGACTTCTATAGCATCCTTAAAGAGCATTTTTTGTTTTAGGGGGTCATACTGTCTCCCTTAAACACTGCCTTCTGAATCTTAGGTAGAGCATCGGCACTAGCTCCTGTCCTCGTGCCTCCTCAAATGATGATGTTAATATTCAAAATTTGTCCTTTATAAATCCTCTTGATCTCTGAACTAACAAGGTTAGTTCCTCTTTGTCTTACCATGTCTTCAGTTGCATGTCCGTTGGTTCTGCAATGAGAACACCATGGTCGCCTTGGGTGAGGAAAGTCTCTAGCCAAGTGACCCTGTTCATCATAGTTATAACATATTCTTGGTCATATTCCACTAGTTCTTCCTCCTCTGAAATCTCTGCCAACTCCATCTCCTCGACCTCATCCTAGTCCCTGAGGGTTTTTGCTTACTCTGAATGATGTTCGGTCTAGCCTGTCTGCCAATGCATCCAACACCCTACATTGGTTGGTAGTGTGTGTGGTAGATGTGCAGAACTGACAATGGACTTTATTTGGTACCGTCGGATATTTCTGCATGATGGGGCACTGTCATGGTCCATGCCCGTGGTTTCAGCAGATCTCACAATACTTCGTCGTCGGTGTTTCTTGGCCTCTTGGGAACGCGTGATATGGGGCAAACTGGTGAAATGGTGGGTTCATCGATACTTGCACAACTCCTCCTCTGGGTCTTGGTGGGGTTGCCATCGGATTCTATGGAGGTCCCATCCCTCTCCCTTGTGGGCATTCATTCACCAAATGACCTTCCATATAACATCCAGTGCACCAAACTTGCGGTCGTCCTGGTCTGGGTATTGTTAGTTCTTGAATATTTTCTGTAAGGGTTGATATCTATCCTTGTAGTTGCACTAGATTCACATCTACTAGGGGTTGGGTTACTCTCAAGCTTCCAGGGTATCCCACCATGGCTTCAATCTTCATCAATTATTCCAAAGCATTTGTCAACGTGGCTATCTGTCGTTGTGTTAGCGAAATCTGAGTCAGAGGTAGTAGCCCTTGAATGTACCATTCCCTTTCATGTTCTTCATGGATTGGGTGTGCCAACCTCCCTATGGCATCTTTGAACTTATGGTTGTATTCCCAGGATGATTCACCTTCTCTCTATTGGATTTCATGCAAATCAGACGGAGCCTGTTGTTCTAACTGGGGCAGTTTGAACTCTTCTATGAACCTCGTCCGTACCTGGCCAAGGGTGAATGCTTGACCTTGCATCCCTGACACTCCTGGTTCAATGGTTTTCATGTACCATTTGAGAGCATGGCCTCTTAGGGTAGTCTGGAATTCGACCAACTTATTTGTAGCTGGTGTTTATCTAGATCTCCAGATGGCTTCACACAAGAACTAGTGTTGTTCAATGTCTTCATCTCCCTTACCCCAAAATTTTGGGTATCGAGAAATTGATCCTCCTGCATGGCTGGCCATTGTTGATCCTATTGTTAATATCAATGTGAACCCTAACGGTCCTTCTTGTGATCTACCAAGGGATCCCAATATCCTCCCTGTACTCACACTTCCTGGTTGTGACTGGTTAAATAATTGTACTGGAACATAACTTGTATGACAAGGTAATATAGAACTTACTGCTTGTATTAAGGGCACTTGGGGTACAGGTGATTCAGGGTTGGAGCCACTGGCTTCAGGGAAGATTTCTTTGATCTGGGGGGTCTTGTTAGCTTCCACTGGGATGATCTCTTCGGCTAGATTCCTGATATCTCCTGTTATTGGGGCTGAATCTTCTCTTTCTCCTTCAAGATTCATGTTGGTTTCCTCTTCTCTTATATCCGCGCTTCCTCCTTCTTCTCCCAACTCCTGGGGACTTCTCGCTCTCTTGCTTCTCTCTCTTTTAACCTTTGACTGGCCAGTCATTCCTGTCTTCTCATCCTTTGCAGTTCTTTCGTTTGTCTTCCTTCTATCTCTCCTGATCCTCCTTCTTTCCTCAACTTTTCAGACTGTCTTGCGGATTTCTTGATTTTTTCATGCCACCACTTCTCAACTATGGTGGCTCTCTTCAAGGCTCGATCATCTCTTGAATCCATTTCTTGTTGTTTCCCCCCCATCTGTCAAAGAATCCTTCCCCTCTCTTTATTCCATGATTCTCACCCTGTCTCACCCTTCCCCAAGCGAGGGTGTTTACGCTACCATCTCGGTCGAGGACATAATCAACATCCCTTCCTCCACCAAGAAAGATTTAATCCACAGGGGGATCTCTCTTACAAAGCTTCCCCTTGCGCCTTTCTTGAAAATTTCCTCTAATCGCGAGAAAGACTGGTGGTTCTCAGCTGCAAATTTGATTATGTATCCTTCTATCGTGGTGGTAACCCAGAAATATATGACCCTCATGACTAGATAGTCCAGCCTCTGGAGTGATGCTAACTTTTCAGTATCCCAGGCGCAGATCTTCTTGATCCATCCATGGAACTCTAGAGCTTCTTGGAGTCTCTTGATCCAGTGAAAAAATTCTTCCGGGAATTTGCCCAGAAAATTTCATACTGATTGCTTGATCTTATTGAGTAAAAGATCTCTTACCGAGCAACTCCCACCGATTTTCTTCTTAGTTCCTCTTCTTTCCATATGAAGGCATTGCAGTTTCTTTCCCACTATTGAACGATGCCAGATCTATGGATAGGCAACAACATTATTCCTACAAGTTTCCTTTTAATACGGGTCCCAGCAACAGAACCATTTTGTTGGCGCGGTTTTGTTCAGACCAGGGTCCTTCTCAAGTTACCAACAAAAGGCACCGTGTAGTCTAGGGCGCTGGCATTTTCATCTCCTCTGAAGAGAAGAAGTCTCACCCAAAGCGCTGCTGAGACAGAGAGATAGGGAAGGGTAGAGAGAAGACTACAGAAGATCCATGGAGGGTTCGGAACTTACTTCAGTCCTTACGCAATCAACATTATCATATTAGAAACACTTAAATGCAAGAACCAAACCTACTGGTATTGCGAGCATCAATTAACTATAAGAGCAACAATTGTAGCTCATAAGTTATACATGAAGACTGAAATGCATAAGAAACAATGTAAAGACACATCAGATTTGAAAATTTAACCCTTCTTTATATCATCATTAGAGATATTTCTTACATTACAGTCTCATCATTACATGGAAAGTACATTCTAGATTCTTGGCTCCAGCTCTCGGCCACAGAGTCCTGATCTCCCAGCCAGCAGGTTGTGCTCATTACAGACTCTACTCTTCTTGAGCTACCCCCAAAACCTTGGGTAATGCCCACGGACATAACTCTGATAGACGCTATTCAACCTAACAATATAAGCTAATGAGCAAAATGAATGAGAGAACTCATCACTCGACTAAACCGACCAACAAAATCAAATCCATCTACCACAACAACAACATCCCTTTTACAATTATATTTTGTCCTATATTTTGTTGTTTGGTTGGTGTTGTGCTGGATTTTGCAATTGTTTTTTGTTTTTCTTCCTTCCAACCTCTGATGGAGGTTGCGTAATCAACACTTGCACAATTCGTTTCTCAAAAACGAAGTGTTATCACTCCAAGAAACCCTTTGTGGTTGCAGACCAAAGGTGCTTGGTAACTTAAGAAATGAATTTTTTTGTATTTTGTAAAGGTGGATCAATGGGATGACTCAATTCAACTTATGGCATTCAGACATCAAAATGATAAACAAATAGACAGTGCTCTCCAAGATTGATTAACCAACAAATAACTTTTAAATGGGTGAAGAAAAGATTGTTCATAAAGCAGTGCAAAGAAGGGTCTAATAAAAAAACTAAAGAAACTGATTATAATGTCATAGACAAACAATAGGATACTTGGGTTATTCAAGGTTTTTGACAACTTAATATAGCAATTGAAGAAGAAGTATGGAAAATCGCCACCAAAATGGAAAGAAACCTATGATCTGTATTAGCAAATGAAAAGTATGAGTACAAAGAGAATTACTGTATCAAGAATCGAACCCCTTCTCTGTCGAGAGTTCTTGGTTTTATATCCTTTACAAACAGTTTTCTGATCCTCAAAACATGGATCTGTTTATCTAAACATAGTAAAGTCTAAAACTCTATGTAAACTCTAACAAAACAAATACTTTATTAAAGGAAATCAAACTATATCTAATTAGAGTCTTCGACAGCTGCAAGAGTATTGAAATTCTTCAATGTGATGACAAAGAAAGAAATCTTCGAAGGTTGAAGGATAAAACCAAAAATGCCACTTGTACATTTCTTGCTGGAAAACTGGACTAGAAAGGTGGATCGAATCCTTAACTAGCTGCATAAAATCTGGAGTATTTCCTGCCTTTTGTCATCCTTGTTTTGTTTGAAGAATACCTAGAAATTTGGAGTTGATTGCTTCAAAATTTGGATGTAATCTTCTCATACACTTGTTGCTTGTAATTCTGGAAAATTTGGATACTCTACTTCCATGACTGCCATCTGTGTTTAGCTGCTAAAATATGTTGAGGCTGCAAGAGACTGGAACAAATAAACTGCATCTCATGCATCTTTTGTAGCAAGGAGTTTAGGGTCATATAAATCCATAAGAGCAAGAGCAGTGCGAAACAGCATTGTTCGATTGCCTTCATATAAAAGGACATCCCATTGCTCTCTTCCTTTAAATTTTCCTCCTTGGTCAAGAAAAACACCTGTAAGATTGCAACCCAATCTCTTGTGGATCACTTGTCATTCTTTTACATGGTCCTCTCCTCTGCTAAAATTGAGGTCAGATCTTCAACAACATTACTATAGTCTATCTCTTGAGCATTCAACGTTTCATTCTCCAACAGAGCTTTTGCCAGTGTGTGCAATGCCACTTCATGCTTTTTCAATAGTGTTTTGACACGTTCATATGCCTCCCTCAAAAGTCTGACAACCTCTTCATCAATTCTGGATTGCATCTATGCACTAGCTCGTTCCTTCATGTAAATTGGTCCTATTGCATCACTCATACCACATGTTGAAACCATGTATTGAGCAAGCTCAGTTGCCTTATGAAGATCATTGCTTGCACCAGTTGTAATATACTCTTGGACAAAGATCAGCTCCTCTGCAACTCGTCTGCCCATACAAACATCAAGTCGTGCTAATAATTGTGTTTTATTAACAAATGTTTCATCCTTGTCAGGCAGCTGCATAACCATCCCAAGAGAACTCCCTCGAGGAGTGATTGTAGCCTTGTGTATAGGGTTTGCATCTGCAGTATTAAATGCAAAAACTGCATGGCCACTCTCATGGTATGCAGTGAGATTTTTAGACTCCTCTGTTACTAACATTGATTTGCGTTCTGCTCCCATCATTATTCTATCCTTTGCAAATTCCAGTTGTTTGGCAGTCAACTTCTCACTACCATCAACTGCTGCCTTGATGGCTGCAATGTTGACAAGGTTTGCAAAATCTGCACCATTGAAACCACGTGTACCACGAGCAATGGCTATCACATTCACATCTTCACCCAGAGGTTTATTTTGCAAATGAAGCTCTAAAATTTCCTGTCAGCCATGAACATTAGGATTTGGAACCACAATATGTCTGTCAAATCTTCCAAGCCTTGTAAGAGTCAGATCTAGAACATCGGGCAAATTTGTTGCAGCCACCTAGATTTAGATTCACATTCTCATAATCAAAAGAAATCCTATTAGTACAGAGGTAAATAGCAGGCAGCACATGCTTTGGTGATAAAGCAAGCAATCTTTGGAACATATTGCATAGTATGACAGTTGTCTTCAATTTACCACTTTTCTGTTCAACCAAATCAAATGTCTGTGCTAAGTGTAAGTAGGGCGTTGATTCTCCTGCACACCAACATGTTTTATTCACATGTGATAAGATGCCACTTGGCATTAGGAGGGACTTATGATAATCCCAAAAAAGCTATATTCAAGCGCAGAGGATATCCTGCTCCAACGATCGTATTCATTTGCACCAACATAAGGGTTTCTGCAGTGACTTGTGAGAAATAAACTCCGATTCTTTCTAAGCAACATTTGCATCCGTGGAGAACGCATTAGGGATAGCTCAAACCAACTTCATCCATGATGGGAGGACTGGCGTTCTCATCAGTAGGGCTCGTTTTATCTGTGTTGGCTCTGCGTTTTTGGAATCCTCTGCCATATAAATCGGGCAACAATTTGACACCTGCAACTATCTATGATAAACCCCTTCAATTTGATGAGAATCTCCTTCAATTGTGGCTTAGTTGGGACTTGGATGAGCACATGGAATAGGATCTAAGGAACGACCACTTGTATGGAAGTCCTTCCTTCAAACCTAAACTATAGCCTCTGCTTGAATTTGGTGAAGATATTAGATCTCTGCCAAATGTAATCCAGACTGCAAATGTCTAGCTTGATAACCACCTGTTGATTGACTGCAACTTGCTATCGAAAATCCTTTAGAGCACGGTCATATACAAAAGCTGTCCTCAATGCAACATCACTCCAGCTGTATAAATCCTTCATCTGAGCATGGATTGCATATGTGTCAATCTTTGGAAGAAGCTTTATGTGTCGATTTAATCTTAACCCATAGCTTGATTCATGGCTTTGACTCAATAGTTGGATATTGAATAACTGATTGTTGACATTTGGTGTGAACGAGGATTTTAATTTTGATTGGGAAATCTTTCGGTGGTTAAGGACATCCTGACATATGCCTCTAATCCATTGAAACGGTCGACTTTGGGTGGTTAACTAGTCAATTTGAAGACCCGCTTAACCACCGAAGCTATAATTCCAAAATTTGAAAGCAGACCACGATTTTATCTCCCTAAAGATTTCCAAAATGGCGGTTTTATTTTGGAGATAACATCGGCTCGGTGGGATGGAGATCTCCTAGCAGTGCTTGAGAACTTAGTAGTTCCGGTGGCCTTTAGCATTGGGCATGGGTCATCAAGCCTTTAGCGTCCCTCGCAAACACAGCAGCTTTCAAGTAGCACCTTTCTGCTTATTCATAGGCCGAACAAAATGAAAAGATCTAAGCTTCATATGAAGAGCTTATTTTTTGTCTACTTCTACAATAACCAGTAGAGGCTGCTTGATCAGGTGAAAGCGTGCTTCCAATGAATCCATGTCAGAAAGTGATTTACAAGCATCATGCTAAATCTTGAACCAAACAATAATGAAAGCCATAACATGCAGAAAAAAGGTTTGAACAAATCTGGATAATCTTATTCTGACATAAATATCTTAACATCTACGTTGCTGATAGAATCCAAAAGGTCAGTAATAGGATCTTCAAAATCATGAAGGAATACCTCTTTGAGCTGTTGCTCCGGTACGGCGTATTGCGGTTGCTCTTCTTTCCTTCACAAAACTCAATGATGAATGAAAACCGCTTGATCTTTGCTGGAGGAAAATATGAATTGAATTTCTGATCTGAACCATTTTGCTTCCGTTCCTGCAAATGTCTGCTGCAATCTGTTTTTTTTCTGCAAGTCTGGAAGATGTGTGCTTCCCTCAACATCTATTGTTGCTCCAATACTTCCAACTGTTAAAATTTCAATCTTCTCATCATCTTTCAATTTTTAAAGGAAACAATATGATCGCGCAGTAGCAATCTAAGGCGGGTGGAATTGTATTTGATCTAATGACCGAAGCATCAATATGGTTATCATGATGTGGATTACTGATCTCCTGCTCATAATGGATAGTATTCATTTCGGTAGCATATTCTTCATGAAGATCATTAACCCCAACATGCATACATTTACGATCATCTTTTTTGGGGTTTTTGAAGGGAACAACATCATCTTCATGACAACCCCTAAATAAGTAGATGTGTTTGATACAATGTCAAAAGCATCAATGCTATGATTATCTTCCCAAAGATTGCCAGCTTATCACGAATTACAATGATGGATACCCCCTACTTGCAACATATTCTTGAGACTATCATTAACCATCATGTATACATTTATGATCTTCTCTCTGTGGCTAAAGAAACCATCTCTTCCAATTCATGACAATCGGACTTAAGGATGGAAAGAGAGTGTTCAATTTCTTTATAATCCATTTGTAATTCAATTTGATGGGAAAACACAATATCTTGAAGATCATTTACGGACTGTGGCATATTATGAGGGGAAGCTCTTTTTAGATTTACTTCTTCAAGTTTACAATGTAATTCATATTCATCACGGCAATTATCAAATGCAAACTCATCTGAAAATACCTTTTACAGTGCTTAGTGAAAGCTTTGTGAAAATCTTTCAATGATGAAATCTTTGGAAGGTAAAGAAAATACCGCTAACGTGCATCACCATACGTAGAAAACATGAACATCTTCATACGAACATCTTCATCCGGTAGATCTAATAGATCCATGCACTCATGAAACTTGAGGAGGTGTTCTGCGGGATTGTCTTCTTTGCTTTCTTTGAAGATGGGCAGAAAATCCCCCCATTCCGACATATCAAGTACTGGATGTGGGAAACGAGGCTGAAGAGAAGTCTAGAGGTGTAAACCTCCGAGCCAAAAGAGCACCAAACACTTTTGACATTTGAATGTTGTGGATTCGCCACTGAATCCATCCTTCAATGGAGTCGCCAGATAGATGAATTCAACCCGAAATAATGTCCAAGCACGTATGTCAAAGCTAGATCTATCTCATCTCCCAAGGAAGGTGAGCTTCAATCTCCTCCACAGCATTGGCGCCAATTTGTTATCACTCAAGAAACCCTTTGTGTGTGTTTGCAAACCAAAGGTGCTTGGTAACTTAAGAAATGAATGTTGCATTTTTTAAAAGGTGGATCAATGGGATGACTCAATTCAACTTATGGCATTCGGACATCAAAATGATAAACAAATAGGCAGTGCTCTCTCAAGATTGGTTAATCAATAAAATAGCTTTCAGTGGATGAAGAAAAGATTGTTCATAAGCCAGTGCAAAGCAGGGTCTAATAAACAACTAAAGAAACTGGTTGTAATGTCATGAACCAAACAATAGGATGACAGCTATTGTTTGGTTCATAGCTTTATTATCAGTGAAGGAGAAGTATGGAAGACTACCACCAAAATGGAAAGAAACTGTATACGTATTAGCAAATGAAAATTACGGTACAAAGAGCATTCTTGTATCAGTCAAGACCCCTTCTCTGTCACGAGTTCTTGACTTTATAGCCTTTACAAATAGTCTTGAGGATCCTCAAAACATGGATCTATTTATCTAAACATAGTAAAGTCTAAAACTCTATGTAAACTCTAATAAAACAAATCCTTTATTAGAATCAAACTATATCTAATTAGAGTCTTCGACAGCTGCAAGATTATTGACATTCTTCAATGTGATGACAAAGCAAGAAATCTTCGAGAGAGAAATTTGAAGGATAAAACCAAAAGAATTCTACTGTACATTTCTTGTTGGAAAACTGGACTGGAAAGGTGGATCGAATCCTTAACTAGTTGCACAAAATCTGGAGTATTTCCTTCCTTCTGTCATCCTTGTTCTGTTTGAAGAATGCCTAGAAATCTGGAGTTGATTGCTTCAAAATATGGATGTAATCTTCTCATACACTTGTTGCCTATAATTCTGGAAAATTTGGATACTTTGCCTCCATGACTGCCATCTGTGTTTAGCTTCTAACATATGTTGAGGCTGCAAGAGACTGGAACAAATAAACTGCATCTCATGCATCTTTTGTAGCAAGGAGTTCAAGGTCATATAAATCCATAAGAGCAAGAGCAGTGCGAAACAACATTGATCGATTGCCTTCTAAACTCTAACAAAACAAATCCTTTATTAAAGGAAATCAAACTATATCTAATTAGAGTCTTCGACAGCTGCAAGAGTATTGACATTCTTCAATGTGATGACAAAGCAAGAAATCTTCGAAGGCTGAAGGATAAAACCAAAAATTCTACCTGTACATTTCTTGTTGGAAAACTGGACTGGAAAGGTGGATCGAATCCTTAACTAGCTGCACAAAATCTGGAGTATTTCCTTCCTTCTGTCATCCTTGTTCTGTTTGAAGAATGCCTAGAAATCTGGAGTTGATTGCTTCAAAACCTGGATGTAATCTTCTCATACACTTGTTGCCTGTAATTCTGGAAAATTTGGATACTCTGCCTCCATGACTGCCATCTGTGTTTAGCTGCTAACATATGTTGAGGCTGCAAGAGACTGGAACAAAGCAACTGCATCTCATGCATCTTTTGTAGCAAGGAGTTCAAGGTCATATAAATCCATAAGAGCAAGAGCAGTGCGAAACAACATTGATCGATTGCCTTCATATAAAAGGACATCCCATTGCTCTCTTCCTTTAAATTTTCCTCCTTGGTCAAGAAAAACACCTGTAAGATTGCAACCCGATCTCTTGCGGATCACTTGTCATTCTTTTACATGGTCCTCTCCTCTGCTAAAATTGAGGTCAGATCTTCAACAACATTACTATAGTCTATCTCTTGAGCATTCAGCGTTTCATTCTCCAACAGAGCTTTTGCCAGTGCGTGCAATGCCACTTCATGCTTTTTCAATAGTGTTTTGACACGTTCATATGCCTCCCTCAAAAGTATGACAACCTCTTCATCAATTCTGGATTGCATCTCTGCACTAGCTCGTTCCTTCACGTAAACTGGTCCTATTGCATCACTCATACCACATGTTGAAACCATGTATTGAGCAAGCTCAGTTGCCTTATGAAGATCATTGCTTGCACCAGTTGTAATATACTCTTGGCCAAAGATCAGCTCCTCTGCAACTCGTCCGCCCATACAAACATCAAGTCGTGCTAATAATTTTGTTTTATTAACAGATGTTTCATCCTTGTCAGGCAACTGCATAACCATCCCAAGAGAACTCCCTCGAGGAGTGATTGTAGCCTTGTGTATAGGGTTTGCATCTGCAGTATTAAATGCAAAAACTGCATGGCCACTCTCATGGTATGCAGTGAGATTTTTAGACTCCTCTGTTACTAACATTGATTTGCGTTCTGCTCCCATCATTATTCTATCCTTTGCAAATTCCAGTTGTTTGGCAATCAACTTCTCACTACCAACAACTGCTGCCCTGATGGCTGCAATGTTGACAAGGTTTGCCAAATCTGCACCATTGAAACCACATGTACCACGAGCAATGGCTATCACATTCACATCTTCACCCAGAGGTTTATTTTGCAAATGAAGCTCTAAAATTTCCTGTCTGCCACGAACATTAGGATTTGGAACCACAATATGTCTGTCAAATCTTCCAGGCCTTGTAAGAGCCGGATCTAGAAAATCGGGCAAATTTGTTGTATCCACCTAGATTTAGATTCACATTCTCATAATCAGGAGCAATCTGATTAGTACAGAGGTAAATAGCAGGCAGCACATCCTCTGGTGATAAAGCTAGCAATCTTCGGAACATATTGCATAGTATGACAGTTGTCTTCAATTTACCACTTTCCTGTTCAACCAAATCAAATGTCCGTGCTAAGTGTAAGTAGGGCGTTGATTCTCCTGCACACCGACATGTTGTATTCACATGTGATAAGATGCCACTTGGAATTAGGAGGGACTTATGATAATCCCAGAAAAGCTAGATTCAAGAGCAGAGGCTATCCTGTTCTAGCGATCGTATTCATTTGCACCAATAGAAGGGTTTCTGCAGTGACTTGTGAGAAATAAACTCCGATTCTTTCTAAGCAACATTTTCATCCGTGGAGAATGCATTAGGGATAGCTCCACCGACAGCTTCATCCACGATGGGAGGACTGGCGTTCTCATCAGTAGGGCTCGTTTTATCTGTGTTGGCTCTGCGTTTTTGGAATCCTCTACCATATAAATCGGGCAACGATTTGACACCTACAACTATCTATGATAAACTCCTACAATTTGATGAGAATCTCCTTCAATTTTGGCTTAGTTGGGACTTGGCTGAGCGCATGGAATAGGATCTAAAGAATGACCACCTGTATGGAAGTCTTTCCTTCAAACCTGAACTATAGCCTCTACCTGAATTTGGTGAAGATATTAGATCCCTGCCAAATGTAATCCAGACTGCAAATGTCTAGCTTGATAACCTCCTGTTGATTGACTGCAGCTTGTTGTCGAAAACCCTTTAGAGCACGGTCATATACAACAAATTTCCTTAACGCAACATCACTCCAACTATATAAATCCTTCATCCGAGCATGGATTGCATATGTGTCAATCTTTGGAAGAAGCTTTATGTGTCGATTTAATCTTAACCCATAGCTTGATTCATGGCTTTGACTCAATAGCTGGATATTGAATAACTGATTGTTGACATTTGGTGTGAACGAGGATTTTAATTTTGATTGGGAAAGCTTTCGGTGGTTAAGTACATCTTGACATATGCCTCTAATCCACTGAAATGGTCGACTTTCGGTGGTTAACTAGTCAATTTGAAGACCCGTTTAACCACCGAAAGCTATAATCCAAAATTTGAAAGCCAAGACCCTGATTTTATCTCCTAAAGATTTCCAAAATGACGGTGCTATTTTGGGAGATAACACGAAGGGCCCAACATCATTCAAGTTGCTGACAACCTTGTTTCCCACAGTAAAATGAAGCATGTTGAGCTCCATGCTCACTATTTTAGACAATTGGTTCATCAGAACATTGTCTCTCTTGTCTATTTCATAATACATGATCAAGTAGCTTATATTTTCACTAAGACATTAT
>SNQJ01S0049491.1:0-20685 GCA_010110895.2 Picea sitchensis | reverse complement strand
ATAATGTCTTAGTGAAAATATAAGCTACTTGATCATGTATTATGAAATAGACAAGAGAGACAATGTTCTGATGAACCAATTGTCTAAAATAGTGAGCATGGAGCTCAACATGCTTCATTTTACTGTGGGAAACAAGGTTGTCATCAACTTGAATGATGTTGGGCCCTTCATTTTTGAGAAACGAATTGTGCAAGTGTTGATTGTGCAACCTCCCTCAGAGGTTGGAAGGAAGAAAAACAAAAAACAATTTCAAAAGCCAGCACAACACCAGCCAAACAACAAAATATAGGACAAAATATAATTGTAAAAGGGATGTTGTTGTTGTGGTAGATGGATTTGATTTTGTTGGTCGGTTTAGTCGAGTGATGAGTTATCTCATTCATTTTGGTCATTAGCTTATATTGTTAGGTCGAATAGCGTCTATCAGAGTTATGTCCGTGGGCATTACCCAAGGTTTTGGGGGTAGATCAAGAAGAGTAGAGTCTGTAATGAACACAACCTGCTGGCTGGGAGATCAGGACTCTGTGGCCGAGAGCTGGAGCCAAGAATCTAGACTGTACTTTCCATGTAATGATGAGACTGTAATGTAAGAAATATCTCTAATGATGATATAAAGAAGGGTTAAATTTTCAAATCTGATGTGTCGTTACGTTGTTTCTTATGCATTTCAGTCTTCATGTATAGCTTATGAGATACAATTGTTTCTCTTATAGTTAACTGATGCTCGCAATACCATTAGGTTTGGTTCTTGCATTTAAGTGTTTCTAATATGATAATGTTGATTGTGTAAGGACTGAAGTAAGTTCCGAACCCTCCATGGATCTTCTGTAGTCTTCTCTCTACCCTTCCCTATCTCTCTGTCTCAGCAGTGCTTCGGGTGAGACTTCTTCTCTTCAGAGGAGATGAAAATGCCAGCGCTCTAGACTACATGGTGCCTTTTGTTGGTAACTTGAGAGGGACCCTGGTCTGAACAAAACCGCGCCAACAAAATGGTTCTATTGCCGGGACCCGTATTAAAAGGGAACTTGTAGGAATAATGTTGTCGCCTATCCATAGATCTGGCATCGTTCAATGGTGGGAAAGAAGCTACAACACCTTCATATGGAAAGAAGAGGAACTAAGAAGAAAATCGGTAGGAGTTTCTCGGTAAGCGATATTTTACTCAGAAAGATCAAGTGATCAGTATGAAATTTTCTGGGCAAATTCCTAGAAGATTTGTTTCACTGGATCAAGAGACTCCAAGAAGCTCTAGAGCTCCATGGATGGATCAAGAAGATCTGTGCCTGGGATAATGAAAAGTTAGCAGCACTCCAAAGGCTGGACTGTGTAGTCACGAGGGTCGTATATTTCTGGGTTACCACCACGATAGAAGGATACATAATCAAATTTGCAGCTGAGAACCACCAGTCTTTCTCGCGAGTAGAGGAAATTTTCAAGAAAGGCGCAAGGGGAAGACTTGTAAGAGAGATCCCCCTATGGATTAAATCTTTCTTGGTGGAGGAAGGGATGTTGATTATGTCCTCGACCGAGATGGTAGCATAAACACCCTCGCTTGGGGAAGGGTGAGACGGGGTAAGAATCATGGAATAAAGAGAGGGGAAGGATTATTTGACAGATGGGGAGGAAACAACAAGAAATGGATTCAAGAGATGATCGAGCCTTGAAGAGAGCCGCCATAGTTGAGAAGTGGTGGCATGAAAAAATCAAGAAAGCCGCAAGACAGTCTGAAAAGTTGAGGAAAGAAGGAGGATCGGGAGAGATAGAAGGAAGACAAACGGAATAACTGCAGAGGATGAGAAGACAGGAATGACTGTCCAATCAAAGGTTAAAAGAGAGAGAAGCAAGAGAGCGAGAAGTCCCCAGGAGTTGGGACGAGAAGGAGGAAGCGCGGATATAAGAGAAGAGGAAACCAACATGAATCTTGAAGGAGAAAGAGAAGATTCATCCCCAATAACAGGAGATATCAGGAATCCAGCCGAAGAGATCGTCCCAGTGGAAGCTAACGAGACCCCCCAGATCAAAGAAATATTCCCTGAAGCTAGTGGCTCCAACCCCGAATCACCCGTACCCCAAGTTCCCTTAATACAATCAGTAAGTTCTATATCACCTTCTCATACAAGTTATGTTCCAGTACAATTATTTAACCAGTCACAACTAGGAAGTGTGAGTACAGGGAGGATATTGGGATCCCTTGGTAGATCACAAGAAGGACCGTTAGGGTTCACATTGATATTAACAACATGATCAACAATGGCCAACCATGTAGGAGGATCAATTTCTCGATACCCAAAATTTTGGGGTAAGGGAGATGAATACATTGAACAACACTAGTTCTTGTGCGAAGCCATCTGGAGATCTAGACAAACACCAACTGTGAATAAGTTGGTCGAATTCCAGACTACCCTAAGAGGCCATGCTCTCAAATGGTACATGAAAACCATTGAACCAGGAGTGCCAGGGATGCAAGTTCAAGCGTTCACCCTTGGCCAGGTACGGACGAGGTTCATAGAAGAGTTCAAACTGCCCCAGTCAGAACAACAGGTTCCGTCTGATCTACGCGAAATCCAATAGAGAGAAGGTGAATCAGCCTGGGAATACAACCAGAAGTTCAAAGACACCATAGGGAGGTTGGCACACCCAATCCACAAAGAACATGAAAGGGAATGGTACATTCAAGGGCTACTACCTCTGACTCAGATTTCGCTAACACAACAACAGATAGCCACGTTGACAAATTCTTTGGAACAATCGATGAAGATTGAAGCCATGGCGGGATACCCTGGAAGCTTGAGAGTAACCCAACCCCTAGTAGATGTGAATCTAGTGCAAATACAAGGATATATATCAACCCTTATAGAAAATATTCAAGTACTAATAATACCCAGACCAGGACGACCACAAGTTTGGTGCACTGGATGTTATATGGAAGGTCATTTGGCGAACGAATGCCCACAAGGGAGAGGGATGGGACCTCCATATAATCCGATGGAAACCCCACTAGGACCCAAAGGAGGAGTTGTGCAAGTATCGATGAACCCACAATTTCACCAATCTGCCCCATATCACGCGTTCCCAAGAGGCCAAGCAACACCGACGATGAAGTATTGTGAGATTTGCTGAAACCATGGGCATGGACCATGATAGTACCCCATCATGCAGAAATATCCGACGGTACCAAATAAAGTCCATTGTCAGTTCTGCACATCTACCACGCATACTACCAACCAATGTAGGGTGTTGGATGCACTGGCAGACAGGCTAGACCAAACATCATTCAGAGTAAGCAAAAATCCTCAAGGACTAGGACAGGGTCGAGGAGATGGAGTTGGCAGAGATTTCAGAGGAGGAATAACTAGCGGAAGATGACCAAGCATATGTTATAACTATGATGAACAGGGTCACTTGGCTAGAGACTGTCCTCACCCAAGGCGACCATGGTGTTCTCATTGCAGAACCAATGGACATGCAACTGAAGACCGCCCAGAGATAATTTCAAAATGGGAAGACAGGGTAAGACAAAGAGGAACTAACCTTGTTAGTTCAGAGATCAAGAGGATTTCTAAAGGAAAACTTTTGAATATTAACATCATCACTCGAGGAGGCACAAGGACAGGAGCTAGTGCCGATGCTCTACCTAAGATTCAGAAAGAAGTGTTTAAGGGAGAAAGGTACGACCCCCTAAAATAAAAAAATGTTCTTTAAGGATGCTATAGAAGTCTTCCAGAGTATTCCTAGTTATGAGACACAAGAGAACCCCCCTTAGCCGATCATATACCCTAAGATAGCACAAGTACCTGCGTCACCCACTGCACCTAGAAACCCTATAGGCATACTAAAACAACCTTAGCAGCATCAAAATGCAGTCAACCTCTGGTTTCAATTATTCTTTGACATTCTGGGGAATGATCCACTGACAAAGAATTTGCGCAATGCATTGTACCTAGTCTTAGGGAATAAAGGAACCTCAGAAGCAAAGATTAGGGCTAACCTCCCTGAGAAGAGTAATCAGAGGGTGCAATGAAGAAAAGTCAGAACTGGAAAAGAATTCCAATTAACAACCTAGTTATATGACTTCGTAATTAAGGATGTCATGCTAGACCTAGGATCAAATGTGAACATTCTACCCAAGAAGACATGGGAAGCCCTAGGAAAACCAAGACTGACATACTCCCCAATTCAACTAAGAATGGAAAACTAGTGATTTATCTTTCCCATAGGAAGACTGGAGAATGTGGAAATCGATGTAGCATGAGTAAAGATAGTGGCTGACTTTGAAGTCATTGAGATCATGGGAGACAAGGACCCCTATCTTGTGCTACTTGGCATTGATTGGGCCTACAACAACTATGCAGTAATTGACTTAAAGAAATACACCATGAATTTTGAGGCTACAGGAATCAAGGTAGTTCAACCTTTGGACCCATATGTAGGACCTAGGTACACAGAACGAATAGACAATAATATAGAAGGAGAAAACCTAGACCAGTTGTATACCATAATAGTCGGGACAATAAACGATTACATAAACCCTATTGCAGATGGATCAGTAAGTTGGAGAAGCATACAATCAACAGACGAGGACTTAGAATTGGATTTTGATAGTTGGGAACAAAGTTCGCATGAACGATTCTCAAGAAGATGCACAACTGTCAGAATGACCAGATGGGTCGGGACTAAAGTCAGAGAGCACCCAGTATATGATGACACCTCAGACCTAAGAAAATTCTTATAGAGCATGGAATATAA
Organism: Picea sitchensis; assembly: GCA_010110895.2. Taxonomy (NCBI): domain Eukaryota; kingdom Viridiplantae; phylum Streptophyta; class Pinopsida; order Pinales; family Pinaceae; genus Picea; species Picea sitchensis. The sequence goes on along the minus strand of SNQJ01S0049491.1, from coordinate 15,939 downwards.
TGTGAGAGAAGATCAACGAATCTCGGTACTAGATATTGCTTTCCAGAACAACCCCACTAGATGGTGGTATACACACAAAACTACACTTAGAACTTGGGATGATGTGAAGCAAGCTCTAAAATATAGGTTATTGAATAAGGAACAACTAGAAACAAAGATATAGCAGAAGCCCGTGCCACACAACTGTTCATCAGAGAATTGGACCCGAGAATACACATCGAACAGTGTGTGACATAATGGCAGGTTGTGGAGATATCCTCTCTCTTCCGGGTTTAGGTATTTTCCCACTCCCTAGGCCCACTTCCGAAAACTTGGTTTATACATGAGGAAACCAGAAGATAGACCAACGATTGTCAAACACTAGAAACTCAATTCTGCAAAGACTTCTCATTTACAAGTAAGTACCTTGAGCTTGAATCAATCCTGCAAAAGATTAAAGAACTTTTTTTCACAACCAATAATGAAAAGAGATCAGACTCTGTAGTATGTTCCGGGCATACCCAAAAATTTCAGACCAAACTCCACTTACTTGTGACTAGAAATCCTATAGAATGCTATCATATTAGGAAAGCCTCAGAAAGCCTAGACGAATTAGAAGAACTGAGAAACCTAACCATCAAAGAGACCGAGGGAAACATGGAAATCCAAAACACCATACCTAGCTAGACCGATAGTTCCTACAATCACCCGTTAAAACTGTAGAGACTTAACATAGGGACCGAAGAGCAACCCAAGATAGCCCTGGTAGGTGATTACTGGGATGAGAAAAACAATCAAGAAATACGGACCTTACTGCGAGAATACAACGACTTGTTCCCAAAGACTTTCTCAGAATTAAAGGGAATCAAAGGAGTTTTTGGAGAAATGAAGATTGAGCTAAAACTAGGATCTAATCTTGTCATACATAGGCCATACCATCTTAACCTGAGAGTAAAAGAAAAAGTTAAAAATAAGATTGATAATATTTTAGAAGCTGGTCTTATTTTTCCAGTAGAAGAGGCAGAATGGGTCAGCCCGATAGTCATTCAAAACAATAAAGACACCGAATACATTAGAGTATGTGTAGACTACATCGGCCTCAAATCTACTTGTGTGCACGACCCTTTCCTAACGCCCTTTACCGATGAGGTCCTAGAACAAGTTGTGGGAAAGGAATCATATTCATTTACAAATGGATTCTCAGGATACCATCAAGTTAGGATTGTTGAAGAGGAAAAGAGAAAAACCACCTTCATCACTGAATGGGGGTCGTTTTCATACAATGTCATGCCATTTGGTGTAAAGAATGCCCCTGAAGTTTTCTCCAGGATAGTGATAGTAGCCTTTAGAGAGTTCATTCACAAGTTCATAGAAGTATATATGGATGATTGGACAATATATAGCCTGCTAAAGGAACATGTAACACTACTGAGGCTAATGTTCGACAGATACAGAGAATTACAAATCTCACTAAACCTCAGAAAGTTTATTTTCTGTGTGCCACTTGGAAATTTTTTGGGCCACATAGTCTGCCGAGAAGGAGTATTAGTAGACCCAGTTAAAATAGAGGTCATTGTGAATATTCCGCCACCCACGAGTGCTAAACAACTTCTCTCCACACTTGGACACACAGGGTACTATCGCTGGTTCATACGAAGATATGCCAACATTATTTCACGTCTGGAAAACCTCATGAAAAAGGCTGAAACATTCGGATGGAATCCCGAATGTGACAAAGCATTCAAAATAATTAAGGAAAAACTCATCACAACGTCGATTATGATATTTCCAAATTGGGAGAAAGAATTTCACGTCGATGTGGATGCTTCAGGGATTGCCTTAGGAGCTATTTTAACGCAACCAAGAGATGGAGCTATGGATCATCCCATATATTTTTCAATTCAGAAGCTGTCGCAAGAAAAGCACAACTATACAATGACCAAACGGGAAGGCTTAGCAATGATCTACACTTTACAAAAATTTAGACATTATCTGTTAGGATCTCATTTCAAATTCTTTACTGATCATTCAACACTAAAATACCTAGTTAATAAACCTGTGTTGGAAGGAAGAATTTGCAGATGGTTGTTGTTATTTCGGGAATTTTCTTTTGAAGTCATCTTCAAGACAAGACGATGCAATGTCAAACCTGACCATCTATCCAGACTAGAGTTAGGAGAATGTGGCGGAGCAGTCAATGATCAGCGCCCAGATGCACATTGTTTTAGGATCGAGGCAATTCCAGAATACCTGGAGGACATAACAACCTTTCTCAACACAGAGGCCTGCCCTGAAAATATTCCGCAACTAAGATATGCCATATGGTCGTCAGAGCAGCAGATTACCAGCTGATAGTCGAACAACTGTATAAACTAGGGCTAGACAGTATCCTCAGGAACTGTGTCATAGATCATGAAAGGTAGGATATACTCTGGGAATTCCATAACAAAATTGTAGGAGGACACATAGGAGGAAAGGCAACGACACAAAAATATCTACAGGCAAGACGTTGGTGGGCAACACTTTTCAAGGATGCAAAATCATATGTTAGATCATGCAAAATTTGTCAACGGGTGGGCAAACCATCACGCCGAGATGAATTTCCACTTCAACCGGTTGGAGATCTACAGGCATTTGAGAAATGGGCAGTTAACTTCATTGGGCCTATCAATCCCACAACCAAACATTCGAAGGCAAGGTACATCATTACCACATCTGACTACCTTACTTGCTAGGCCAAATTAACAACGGTATGGGACTATTCGATGGATACAGATGCTAGGTTCATTTTCAATAATATCATTACCTGCTTCGGATGTCCAAGGATCCTAACCAATGATCAGGGAGCTCACTTCATTAGCAACACTATAACAACACTTACTACTAAATTTTTGATTTAGCATCACAAGAGAAGTCCTTATCACCCACAGACCAACAGAACAGTTGAAGCCTTCAACAAAATCTTGGAAAAGGGGCTAACAAAGGTATGTTGCGTAAAATGAGAGGATTTGGATAAGAGAGTTCCAATGGTATTATGGGCATATAGGACAACTACAAAGAAACTACATAGATATACACTGTTCCAGTTGGTTTACAGAAAAGAGGCAGTGGTGCCCGCAGAGTTCATCACACCAAGTCTGTACATTGCGCAAGCCACATGTATGACAGACAAAGAATCAATGGCATAGAGACTTGTGGAGTTACAAGAACTCGACGAAACCAGATTTATAGCTGATTTCCATCAGTCGATTGAAAAGGAAAGGAAAAAAAATTGGCATGACCGAAACATCAAGACCAAGGTATTTACACAAGGATACAAGGTGCTACTCTACGACAACTGATACCAGAGGCACCCTGGCAAGCTATGCATGCATTGGTTGGGACCCTTCATAGTGGTAGAAATATGACCATCAAGAGCAATCCGACTTGCGCAACTAGATGGTATGCTATGACCAGGATGGGTGAACGATGCTCGCCTGAAACCCTACCTATCTCGAAACTAAGAACAATGGGATTCGCTCCAATCCGATGAAGCTTGTACAATAGTTAGATTTGAGTTTTGTTTTCTTTCTGGAATTTTGTAAATTCAATTAATAGTATCCATGCACATAGTATTGCGCCACAATACATAGTTTATCTATTTTGTTTAAGTGTTGGTTGATACATAATTAATGACCTAGCAATATAGAACCTGAAGCATGAAAAAAATCCAGTAATATCTGACGTTAAGGATGACAGGGACAACCCTTGTGGTCGGAGGCGCCCTGAATCCAAATCTAATTAGAGTTAAAATTAACACACACCCAGTCTATTCAAAACCATTGTTACCAGTCCGACACCCCGTCTGTCGCCCATTAAGACATAAAGCCTCATTATATAAAGATGCCATCAAACTTCACGCCGAGACACCCACCCGTCAAATAGAAAGGTCTCAATTTGGCCACGTCCCTATTCCACTCAAATGAGTAAATAATCGAATCACCCAATCAAATTCCCTTGATTAAACTATCTCGTTGGACAACTCACACCCCATCGCATTCATCCAGTCATTATAAGGAGCATTTATTGTTAAAACTTACCCATTAAATCCAGACAAAAGACTCTCATAACTTAGCCGAGAATGTATTGTTTCTATAACTGAGCATAGTTATTTCCACACACAATGCTGTGAACTAGTAAGGACCTTTGAAAAAGTCGAAGACATAGCCTAGACATGCGAATGACGAGAGCTACATTAAGCCTAAGTTCCATGTCGAAAGAAGCAGTACCAAGCGAGATCTGGAATCCTCGGGTCGAGAACATAGGAGACCTCAAAGGGAAGATAGAGCACATCAAGCTGCTTAATCTTGACCTCACAGATTCAACTTTGTTTCCACATATGCACCCAGATGTATTTTGGGAGTTAGCCTTGGACAAAACTGGAGATATACATTTTACACCGAAAAAAGAGTACATTAATTTGTTTAACTCCACTATCATGAACCTGATAGACTTACCAGTCTTTGACACCATAGGTGACATTGCACGCTGCACAAAATTTTTGATAAGCAGAGTGCATGACCGAAGCCTATGGTTGGATAAGAGCTATTCAATACATGCACAAGACATCCAACAACTTATTGGACTATCCTCTGAAGGTGAGGATGTGTCAAAAGGATTTCAGGGACCTGGTAAGCATGGGAAGAAGAAACACAAACTTAGCCTGTAGGAGAAGTTTAACACCAAGCAAGGTGGACGCACAACAATTATCGAGACAATATTACCTGAACCAGTCTGGAATGGATGCTACGTCATAGACAACATGGTTATGAGGTCCTACTATAAGGGAGAATTCACCCTAGATTCGCTATCTGTTGCCGACTTTTGCAATCAGGGAACAATATTCAATTGGTGTAGTTTCCTACTAGAGGAACTACTCGTAGCTTGTGAGGAGGCACAAGAGAAAGGATGCACCTTTACATATGGATACCTACTTGTGGCATTTGCAATGCTCAAGTGGTAGTCACCGGTGGATCGACAACCGACAATACTAGACAAAAGGCATTTGTCAAAAATGTTTGAGCCATGGCAGTCCATACCAAACTCAGAAAACACAACTCTCAACAATGCACCATTTTCCAAATGGTATAATTCTATGATCGATGCAACACAGAGGACACATATCCCACAACAGATTCTCAATAATAACACGAGAAATATTGCATTCGACATAAACCGACACAATACATTCGTCTGGATGAGGCATGCTAGACGAGAATGTTTTCACACACGGATGCTACCTTTTTACCTGTATGAAGAAGATTTCGACAAAGAGGTCATGTCATGGCCAGGAGTTAAACGCGGCCCACGAAAAATAGGCATGCATTATATTCTGCCAACCGAGATTTTCAAGAAGAAAGATAAAGAAGTAGGAGAGGGATCGAGCTTAGGGATCAAACAGAAGAAGCTAGATGCACCAGTACAGACCGAATCCCAGGAGGAGGAAGAAGAACAATTCTTGGCGCAGAAGGAAAGAGCGTCCCGTTGTAAGCTGGCAGACAACGCCTTGCTATCAGGAGCACAGGTTAACCATATCCTGGGCATATTGTTTGGGACCGAACCGTTACAAAAGAAGAAGTGAACTGGGGTCCTGCCACACAAACCCCTAAACCCACAACCCCTTGCATCTGTCGCTGCTCGCACCCACACCAAAACCAAAGCCACCCCTATCATTGATATCCAAGACGACCCAGAGCATGAACCATTCCTATCCACACCCATTGTTGAGCAACCTCCACCACCACTCCAGCTACCAAATCTTCTCACTGCCACCCCACATCAGACCACAACATCAGAGTTGATGCAGTTTGACCATATAGAGACAGAGGGGTGACAAACCCCATAGAAAACCAGCAAATTCCCCAAGCCCAGCTTAGAAACTTCAAACCTCGACCCCAAAGCCCTGGAGCAAAGCACGATACTAGATGTTCCGAACCCAAGCACCCAGGAGCAACAACATGAGTCATTGGCACATGATGAAGCCGCCAAAAGCGCAAAAGAGCTAGAAGCTGACTGTGACCAAAAAATCACCTTACCACCTAAGGGTGAGGAGGCCCAAGAAACCATGATGCATGATGGAGAAGTACATGAGGACACGAAGATACCGGATGTGCTCAAAGAACCAGATTCAACAATGACACAGGATATGGAAACCACACAAGTGAAAATGGAGCAAGTCCTACAGAACCCCCAATAATGTGCAGAATTGATGTAGCTCTACATCACTAGAGAAGAGGTACTGACACTCCTTCCCAAATATCTAAGATTGAGGATCGCACCAGCACCACATACAGAGGAGGAGGTAGAAACCCGTTCATACGACTCAACGACCAACAAACTTCCCCTACAGACAAGAGCACCTACTGATGCATCTCCCCTAGCTACAAACCCGATACAGTGGCCAACATCACAATTATTTGGGTTAATCAGAGCCTCCACAGAACCACTAGAGCAAAGACTCCAGGATGTCGTGAGCTCAATTGAGCTCGCCCAACAAGAATGGTTAGTTGAAAAAGCATGTAGAATAGACGAAAAACGTGACAGGATCCTATCCTAGCGCAAACTGGAAAAGGTCTGGGAAAAACTTGTAGAAGCCTGGCCCGAGATCCGGAAGGTTGCGCCCAACTTACGAAGCCAGCGAGAGAAAAAAACTAGAGAAACAAATTGAATTGATACAAATGGCATGGACACATATTGTGACACGCATAGAGAAGATACAAGAAAAGTTACAACAAGACCAACAAGAAGTAGAAGAACAACCTCAACAACTGCAGGAACAAATGCATATGATAATATTGCAAGGTAATAATGCCCGAGCGACACTACACAAAAAGACCGCGGACTGCACCAGAATATTTAAGGAAGTCAACAATTGGATGGGTATCATCGCTCGTCGAAATCAAGTCTTGGAGGAAGCATGCACAAAGATCCAAGTTCTCAACGAGGAAGTTGCGGTCATAATGGACCCCATGGAGCAGCAACAAAAGTTTGACCAAATTCAACAGGTCGACAATGAACTAAATTCCCTCTACGAAGCAGAGTCGATAGACAAGAAAAAGCTGCACAAGTTTTGACTGGTGATTCAAACCGCCTATATGCAGATGCACCAGGTCGACGCAAAAACTAACTCCGAATTGAACTCATTGGTTACAGCAAGGCCAAAAGAGTACAACAAAGAGATGACCCAACAATTCTTGGTCGAAGCATCACTCCTTACCCGAAAATGGTAGGACAAAGTTGAAAGCTTTCACAAAGTAAAACACAGAGCATTAGATCTCGTTCTAGAATTGGGCCCTTAGTTTGAGGAAGTGAAGGAAGAAACCACAGAAACAGAAGAGCTCAAAGAGGAGGAAAATCCGGATAAGGGAAAGAAACAACTGCTCCTAGAGAATGTGGAGGAACCAAGTGCTTGACTCAAGGACGAGTCAAGGACAAGTCAAGGGTTGTGGTCGGAGCCTGTTGGGCCCTTCGTTTTTGAAAAACAAATTGCGCAATTTTTGATCACACAACATTCATCGGAGGCCAGAAGGAATAACAACAAAAAATAGTTGCAGAAGCCAGCGCAACACCATCCAAACAACAACATATAGGATAAAATATAATTGTAAAAGGGATGTTGTTGTGGTAGATGGATTTGATTTTGTTGGTCGGTTCAGTCAAGTGATGAGTTGGCTCATTCATTTTGGTCATTAGCTGATATTGTTAGGTCAAATAGTGTCTATCAGAGTTATGTCCATGGGCATTGCCCAAGTTTTTTGGGGTAGATCAAGAAGAGTAGAGTCTATAATGAACACAACCTGCTGGCTGGGAGATCAGGACTCTGTGGATAAGAGTTGGAGCCAAGAATCTATACTGTACTTTCCATGTAATGATGAGACTGTAATGTAATAAAGATCTCTAATGATGATATAAAGAAGGGTTAAATTTTCAAATCTGATGTGTCTTTACGTTGTTGCTTATACATTTCAGTCTTCATGTATAGATTATGAGTTACAATTGCTGCTCTTATGGTTAACTGATGCTCGCAATACCAGTAGGTTTGGTTCTTGCATTTAGTTGTTTCTTATCTAATAATGTTGATTGCATAAGGACTAAAGTAAGTTACGAACCCTCCATGGATCTTCGGTAGTCTTATCCCTACCCTTCCCTATCTCTCTGTCTCAACAACGCTTCGGGTGAGACTTCTTCTCTTCAGAGGAGATGAAAATTCCAGTGCTCTATACTACATAGTGCCTTTTGTTGGTAACTTGAGAAGGACCCTAGTCTAAACAAACCCGCGCAAAAAAATGACACTCGGATTGTCACAGTAGATGGTAGTTGAGGTATGTTGAACAGTGAATCCAAGTAATATGTGTTACTTATGTTGAAAGGGAAGACAACATAAGTAATATCTATCATTGGTTGTTATTTTATTTCAAGCTGAGGAGTTGAACAACATTGAAAGATACACCAACTTAGCAATTAAAAGAACAAGAATGTTTTCAAGGTGCAAGAATCACCTTCCCCAATATGAGAATTTATTGCAATAAAGAAAGACATGTGAGACAACCAACAAGGGGCAAGCATGTCTATAGTAGGATTTGAACATTGGTGGGGGGACAACAACATCCCTGGTTTACCAAGAAACAAATCTCCCCCCTCACTAACAAAAGAGAAAGAATGTTTGAAGAATGAGTTTGAGAGAAAGGACAGGAAGTTGTGGATTCAAATTAAAAGCCAAACATTTTGAAGTAGGTAATAGTTTTTGGAAGACAAAGAATGAAAGCCTAAAGGATGCTATGGACTAAGTTGAAATTTACTATACTAAAGAAGAGGATGATCTATGAAGTCAACCCCCAAGATGAAGAAAGAATGTATAAGCATGAAAGAACTAGTACCAAGCAGACCAAAGAGAAGAAATTAATTCATTTGACCATTGATGATTTGAAGATAAAAATTGAATGTAGAAAAAATATGCATTACCTGGATATTGGCATGGAACAAACTGAAGTCAAGACAAAAATAGTTAAATAGACTACATGAATCCCTTTCTTAAGCAACATGACTAGTTTCAGAGTGAAATGCTCAGAGATGAATATAAGAATATCAGGCATGAAAAAATTGTGTTGAAAAATCAACTCTAGATGTTGCAAAAGTGAAAAGAACATGCAGTCGATCTAAGTAGCTTTCAGGGTGTGATTGATTTTAGACTTAAAACTAGGTATAGTTTAACATCACCATGTACCATTTTATAAGTGGTTGGATTTTCAACGCATGAAAGGGTAGTGAAATATTACAATACATCCTCATGGATGGGCATTCCAAGCATAGATGTAAGCTAGACTTTACTTAAGAAACAAATTATAACAAATGAACTTTTTGTAGTTTTAAGGGAGATGCAATCAAGGCTTCAGCTATGTTTCTTATGCAACGGTGCAACTATGAAATATCTACATTGAATTTTCTTCATTGAAACAAAAAGAAAGTGCAATTACCGAAAACATGAAGTTTCAAGTTTCAAGCATCTAATTAGTCATATACATAATGTTGTTTCTCGACCCACCTAGGAGCTTTATAAACCTATTTGACAACTTGACAGAGTTGGTTACAATTATTCATTTGAACTAAACTTTTCTAACATTTTTAATCCCTAGGAAAGGTCATCAAAAAAGGCCAGGTGGCATTAAATCCTTATTTCCTTAGTTCTAGAATTAGGGAAAATTGAAAAACAAAAATGCTTTAAAAAGTTTTTGTTCACTAGATCAGCATAAAGAAGAAGAGATATAAATAGATCTGGACACAAACAATATTTCTGAGTATAAAAATAAACTTTTAGCTTACCTCTTGATTCAATGAGAGATGTACCTGTCACATGTGTGGATGTATGCCTATGTAAATATGCTCATAATTTAGTTTAGGTTCATGGATCAAAACTCTAGGGTTTGATCTCTGTCAATGTGGACCGTGGGACAATTTTTCCAATGATAGAGACCCTCAAAATAAACAACAATATAACCACATACTTCCAAGTAGATAACAATGATACCCCTAGAAGAAAAACCCTCCACAAAACAATGATATAGCAAAGGAAATAACTAGACAGTAGGTTATCATACCCTCCACAAGAAAACAAAAAAACCTCAACTCAGAAAGAATTGGATGGCAAGTGGTAAACCCCCCACAGGGACCTCATCATACCACACGACAGTGAGGCCAACACACAACAAGATGTTAGTCCAGAGAGGAGGCCGCGATACCTAGAAGGCAGATCCGACACTCACAAAAAGATCCGACAACTAATGAAACAGGTCTGGCATCTCATGAAACAGATCTGAAAGCTCTGGGAGGCACCTTACAGCTTAGAGGAAGACAAATCTAGCAATCATACATCAACAGACCCAATGAAGAATCTTCTAGCCAACAAAAAAATCTTAGATATGAAACTGATAACCAAAATAGAGGTCGCACCAACAAGGGATAATAGTCACTGAGGTAGCTACAACAATGAGAGAGAGTAGAGAGTGAATGTATGTTCAAATGCTAGAGGGTAGGGTCTTATTTATAGTTAGGGAGAGGGGTTAGGGTAATTAGGATTATAATTAAATAATTAAATTAAATTAATATAAATAATAATTAATATGTCAATTAATATTAATATAAATTATAAAAACCCTAATTACATATAAAACCCCAATCACATACCCCAATCACATAAAACAAGAGGGAAAGCAAAACAACAAGGGGGTACCTGTTAGGATAAATTCAAGGGGGGGTCTATAATGGAAAAACATGTCCACATGAGTCTCATAATGACCTATAAACTTTATCTTCATAGTCACTCCTAGGTCTCATGGACCATCCCAAAAGAGAGGAAGATGATCACACATCAACACATCTTGGTATTAGACCTAGATCTACCTGGTCAAAGACCAGGTTTCCCTAGAACACATATGGGGGCCCTAGAACACATCTAGGGTCTTATCCACCATGGATCAACACATGCATTAAGAAAGGGTTCCCTGTAACATATCTAGGTTCCCTAGACACATCTAGTGACTTATATCAACCACCAAGGAACACATCCAAAGATCAATCCAAGCATCATGCAAGGATTCCCTAGAACAAATCCAGGGGCCCTAGAACACATCTAGGGTTTTACTACTTGGTCCTAGAGCAAGAACCCAAGTCATCTAATGGGGACCCTCACAAGGGTATTTTTCCATGGCTCTCACTTCTTGGTCTCATACCAAGAAACCTTGGGAGTGTGTTGGGGGCCCTAGTCCACAACTAGGGTCTTATTCCATCCTCCAGGAGAATGGCTCTTGCAACTATACTAATTTATGTTGATATTATGGTATCTGCAGGAGGTATTAACCTCCACGTGTAACCCTGACGAGAATAGAATATTTCGGGAAGTAAGAAGAAACCCTAAGGCATTGGACATGACCCTAGATGACAAGTTAGTTAAAGGAAATATTTAATATTAAGTGTTTAGCCTCCAGAATGAGAAGTCGACCCAGACAACTTAGGAAAAATAGTATAAATATAGGACGTTAGAACTCATTTTGAGGAGACAACTCGAAACTGTAGAAATGTAGAAGTGTGCACTGTAGAAACTGAGTAAGTGCGCAAGTCTAGGGAGTAGCTATAGTTGCATCTACTGCAATTTGTATTCTTGGTTTAGGCTCAGACTTTCTATTGGTTATGGTTTGGAATTTCTTCCTAGTGTGCTAGCTCTGGAGAGAGGTACGCTACATTGATTAGCTATTAGGCCTAGGGTTTGCTTCTAGAATCATTCTCTGTCAAGGTTAAGGTTCTCGGGGGTGGCTTCGGCCTATGGTTGGGTGACAATATTGCTATATTGTCTATGGTTAAACGTGAACATCTATTATTTTCTATCAGGTTATGGGTCCACACTATCTTCAGACAGTCTAACCACTGGAAGATAGATTGGGAGGCTTTTCTCAGTTACAGTTGCAGTTGTAGTCAATTTTTTCCTGCAACAACGAAACCCTAACCCTCTTGTTGAGACACCTTAAGTGAAGATATAGACCAAATTTCTAGATAGCCTAGTGTGCCCTAAACCAACACACCTCCTGGTATTCTCAACAAGCTAAGACAACAAGTTTGATTTTTTGGTCAAATTCAAAGGTTGACCAAGTCAAAGCAGTCATTACTTACTCTATGAAGTCAGAAAACAAGTTAGAAGGGGCTTATAACTTCAAAGCATGGAAGACAAGGATTTATCTCATCCTTTCCAAGAATAAAGTGTTTGATATCGTGAAAGGATATATCGTGGAACCACAGTTCCAGGAAGGAAAAGAGAAGGAACCTCATAATATTTCAATTATGGATAAGTTCAGAGACAATGACATCAATGCCATGAGTATCATAGTGGACTCTATAAAATACCACTTGATAACCTACATCTCTCATCTTGACTCATCTAAGAAGATGTATGATTCCCTAACTAACCTCTTCTCAGTCAGAAACATTGGACAAGTAATGAGCTCTGTGACATGAAAATGAATGATGATGACATCATAAGATCATACTTTGTGAGAATATCTCAGTTAGGAGATCAAGTACAAGCTATTGAAGAAATCATTTCAGAGAAGGAACTGATAAATATAGTACTCAATGGTCTTCCCAAGACATGGGATTCATTTTCCACAAGCATAAACACAAGGAAGGAGTATCCCACATTTGAAGAACTTTGGACTTGTTGTGCACAAGAAGAATCAAGGATTAGCACAAAAGAGAAATTCCAAAGGAAAGATGATGATCAAGCCTACAGAACAAAGTTCAATAAATTCAGGAATAAGAAGAAGTTTGACTCAAGGAAGAAACCAAATCAAGAGAAATATATGTCAAAAATACAATGCTTCAACTGTCGAAAATATGGTCACTACAAGAATCATTGTCCCGAGTTAAAGAAAAGGAAGGAAACACGCAAAGCATCAGTTTCCAATAAAGGGAACCCTCAAAGAAGGCCAAGTAAGATAAAATAGACTTCTTCTTCTAAAACAAGGTAACAATATTCCTCATAGTTCTTGTACACACCATGTTTACATAGTTTTTGTACATATCTTGCATATCTATTTCTTAGAAGATAATATGTTCAAGTGAAACAATACCTATGGAAGAATAACAAGATAAGGATTGCTATCATGATGACTACAAGTCAAGCAATACACATGAAAATATGACGTACATTGAAAATCCTCGGTAACAATTCATGTGGAAGCTATTACATAAGTAACAACTGCCAGATAAGCCAAAATCAGAATCAAACTTGAAGAGACCCAGAAGAAGTCAAAATAGAAAGAAGTTAGCAATCAAGAAGGAAACTAGAAAAATACTTGTGACACTTTACAAAAGGCAATAAGGATGCATGTAACAACCTTAGTAGAATATATGTTTAGGGATTATTAAGTAAAAAAAATTATTAGGTAATTATTTTTTCTAACATATTATTAATTAAACAAAGATTGGTATAATGATACTAATTAAATATTTATTAATTAATTAATGGTTATAATTTGATTAATTGATTGATTAATTAATTACCTATTACATTCATTGACATGGGTATTTGCTTTATTCTGTTATGAAATTATCATTCGTTGATAAATTTAGCATGCGTATGTGCTGAATTAAATGAAATTATTGAGTTTTTTGCATTCCAGTAGAAGTTACTATTTCAGTTTATGGAATAAATTGATGTTTAAATTAATAGGGTTATTACACATGGTATCAGAGCGCCTCGTTCACAATATGGAGCCTTAAGGGCCAAGTTCCCAGCTCCAACTTCCGCTCCGCCTAACCTGCAAACCAAACACAGAAATTTTAACACAAATATAAATATAAATGAAATACATATTGAAAATGTAAAAACAAATATTGCAATAAAAACAAAACTTTAAAGACCGCATAAACATTACGAGGGGTTTTACAATAGATAGATATTTCCTCCTGAATAGAGTGTGCACAACCCCTACTGCATCTCGACATACTAAAACAAAGCTTCAATTATCTTCATAAAATGCATATCGGGAGTTAGGACCAACAACGGTGATTGCTGATAACCAAAATAACCATTAGATTTCATAGAGGATAGCCCATGTTTGTCCTAATATATAACAAGCAAACAAGGTTAAAATACGATTCAATAAAAGAATATTATCAATAATCTCGAGTAAACATAACTTGCAGATATCTGATACACAAAGTATCAACAAAGCTACTAGGGTTGCTATAGAGATTTATCACGGTGTTTTTCAGAATAATTACTGAAAGTCTTCTTCCTATCATACTAATCAAGAACATCTAAAAATATTCGGAATGCAGTGTTTCCACCACTCCATAAAGATATTACTAATAAAGGACAATCTAGATTATTCACAACTTTTAAATCAGTTAATATCCATACCATCTCCGGGTTGGATGCAAATCGGAGCCACGACACAAAATGAGCGCTCAAAAGGCGACTGATGATGATGCATGAAAGCATCCCGTCTGTTCTTAGAAGCGCAGCCGCCTTCAACCAAGTTTGACTTGGCCCTCCTTCGAACCACTCCTCTTACTGCCTACTACTCTGCTGTTGTTAGGGGGAAAACTTGATGACTAACTCTGCAAATACAACTGTAGTTATCATACACAATTTTCTGGTTGCAATTTTTGTCACAAATATGAGTGCTTCCGGTTAATTTACACCGGTAAATGTTAGCCCAAACATGTTCAATATCACATATCCTATCACATTTATGAGCGATAACATCTTCCTGTTGTTCAGGAGGCTTGACAAATACACAACATTTGTTGGCTCTTCATTCATCATCGGGGCTTTACCACATATCTCCATGCTTAGGGCGGCCTTCGGCTTCTTCGCAAATGTCAAGCCCTCTTTGTGAGATATGGAGGCCACTTGCACCCAGAATCGAATCCGCGGGAGAGAAATCCTTCTCCAGCGTTATAATATCACGCACACAAGAAGAAATAATCGACATGAACATATCATGTCCAGAAAACCTTGCAAACGGGGCACCAATATAAGACTCCATGAGCCGCATTTTACATAAAATTTTATAGGAAAATCCATTCAACATTGAATCTTACCTGCATTACCGAAATTATTAACCTATTCACAATCAAAATATAAATATATTCGAAGTGTTGCAAGAAAAAAAAATCTCTTTATTGAGCAGTGTGTCATACATCTACATGTGACAGAGAATATGTCCCAAACTCACTCAGGTTACAGGTAGTGCCATGCTGTGCTGCTAGTCATTTTGGCGAAGAAACTCGACTTCTTTCTGGACACAGACTGGAACAGGGCAGTCCACATGGTGATGCCCATTACTCTGGCTATGCAGCCCGACTTCATGAGTCCGGAGGGAGACGGGGCAGTCACTCTGGTGATGCTCGTCACTTTGGTGACATATCGCACCTTCTTCATTCTTCACGATGGGGCCAACGACTGAGTAGTTGCTTCGGTGATGGTCGTGGCTTTGGTGATGCATGCCGAATTCATGCGTCCAAATGGCGAAGGGGTCATCAATCTGGTGATGCTCGTCACATTGGTGATGCATCCCCAGGAGAGGGATAGACTCCTCACTGTGCTGATGCTCCTAACTTTGGTGAGGCATGGGAAATGAATTGTTTCTGATCTGTTGCTAGTATTTTCATATCCCTTCTCCTCCCTTTGTAATACATAGAAGCCATCGCCCAAGCACCCGTGCTCAGAGACGGGCATTTACCCTGCCAAGAGGGACAGAGCAGAATGGCCAGGCGGCAGGGGAAAGAGGCAGAAGAGAAAGATGCGTTAGGGTTAAGGAAGAGCTTAGGTTTTTGGTACTGAGAGCCAAAGGCCGGGCACCTGGACCTCATGCCAGAAGCCTGACCTTAAAGGATGCCAGCGAATGCCACAGAGCACATTAAACT
>SNQJ01S0049490.1:69529-95954 GCA_010110895.2 Picea sitchensis | reverse complement strand
TCATAGGAGGCACTCTGAACTTAAATGGGGCTCTTCACATTCAAGCAACAAAAGTAGGTTCAGATGCTGCTTTATCTCAGATTGTTCGTTTGGTTGAGACAGCTCAAATGGCTAAAGCCCCAATTCAGAAGTTTGCTGATTATGTAAGCTCTCCTCAAACATATCTATGTCAAATCTCAAATTATCCTGTACACGAGTCATAGTATTTCTAAATTGGCCTCTTGTTTTACAAACAATTGCAGAGAATACTAAGAAGTCCTTCAGAAAGAAACAACCAAATTATAAGATTCATAAAAAGATTAAGTAGTCTTTTTCATTAAACCTGCGGCTGATTTGTACTTGCAGATTGCCAGTGTTTTTGTTCCTGTCGTTGTTGCATTGGCTTTTGTGACGTGGTTGGGCTGGTAATTTTTTTTGGATCCTTTCCTAACATAATTTTACTTCAGAGGTTTTGTATACTTTTAAGATGTTTGCATGCTTTATTTTTGATGTAAAAGAACAATTGGACTAGTTGATTACTTAAGCACCTGCTTTCTGTAGGTATCTTGCTGGAGTACTTGGTGCCTATCCAGAAGAATGGCTGCCACCTGCTAGTAATCACTTTGTTTTTGCACTCATGTTTGCTATCTCAGTTCTGGTCATTGCCTGTCCTTGTGCTTTAGGGCTTGCCACTCCAACAGCTGTAATGGTAGCAACAGGTATTGGAGCCACTCATGGAGTGCTTATTAAAGGAGGGGATGCTTTGGAACGTGCCCAGAAAATCCAGTGTGTTGTATTTGATAAAACAGGTACCCTCACAAAGGGAAAACCCTCTGTTACTAGTGCTAAAGTTCTATCGGACATGCAACGTGGAGAATTTCTCAGAATAGTTGCTTCTGCAGAGGTTGGTATAATGATTATCAAGTGCATATATTACACATTCTAAGTATTACAGAGTGAGTGAATAACAAAATTGCAGTGTAGAAGATAAGTTTGCTTTCACATTTAGAAAATTATGGGTTGTAGAGTTAGATCATCATTTTCTGGGTTGATGTAATGAATCAGGCGAGCAGTGAGCATCCGTTGGCAAGGGCAGTGGTGGACTATGCATATCACTTTCATTTCTTTGGTGAACCACCTAAAGATATGGACATGCAGGGGCTTAGGACCAAGAACACCGCTTGGTTATTAACTGCCTCAAAATTTGAAGCACTTCCTGGTAAAGGTGTAAGATGTTCAATAGAAGGGACAGAAATTTTGGTAAGATATCTGAAATCTTGTGCTTACCTTATTTTATAAAATTGAATAGCCTTCAATTCTTTTCAATGTTCTATGTGGATCACCAAAGGCATATGAACAGGTTGGCAACAGGAAGCTGATGTCCGAGGATGGAGTGTTTATACCTTCAGTTGCGGAGGAGTACTTAAAGGATATGGAGCAACATGCTAGAACGGGAATTTTGGTGGCCTTTGATAAAGAACTAGTGGGAATGTTGGCCATTTCTGATCCACTTAAAAGGGAGGCAGCTGTTGTCATAGAAGGATTAAAGAAAATGGGTATACTCCCTATCATGGTTACAGGAGATAACTGGACAACTGCTCGAGCTGTTGCGCAAGAGGTGTGAAATTTTCTTTGGCTATTCTCAGCAGATTTTTCACGTGAATATAAATACCATTTGTTAAGAATAGTAAGAAAGTGTGGCTTTTGTGATTAAAGCATCACTTTGATCTGAAATGTTTTTTTGAAAGCATAATTACATAATCAATAATTATAGCCTGGTCCACTTAGTTGAACATGATATCCAAAATTGTCATTTTTTTGGTACATCAGCTTGTTAATTTTATTTCATCCTATAGCAAGTTTTGAATTGACGCTGGCTGAAAAGTTATCCACAAGCACTGGAGTTGTTTTCTGTTTCCAGGGTGGATTGCTTTCTCATTTTAGTGCTTTTTGGAAAATTGCTACTGAAACAGCTTTAACATGCAACAAATTTTAACGTAATGAATCTGTGAGTTGAGAAATATGACATATATTGATTTACTTTTTACTGATAGTTATCTTTTTTTAACATTCACAGTTGGGTATTGAAGATGTCAAGGCTGAGGTCATTCCTGCTGGCAAAGCTGAAGTAATTCGTTCTCTTCAGAAGGATGGTACTATGGTTGCAATGGTTGGAGATGGAATTAATGATTCACCTGCATTAGCAGCTGCAGATGTTGGCATGGCAATTGGAGCTGGAACAGATATTGCAATTGAAGCTGCTGACTATGTGTTAATGAGAAATAATTTGGAAGATGTTATTACTGCTATTGATTTGTCCAAGAAAACTTTTGCTAGGATCAGGTTGAATTATGTTTTTGCAATGGGTTATAATATATTTGCAATACCACTGGCAGCTGGACTCTTCTTCCCCTTTTTGAAGATTAGCCTACCTCCATGGGTGTCAGGGGCTGCAATGGCACTTTCATCTGTCAGTGTTGTTTGCTCTTCTTTGCTACTTCGGAGGTACAGACAGCCTCGATTGACTGAGATTTTGGATATTAAAATTCAATAGCTTCCTTGAATGAGAATTTGAGGATTGTTCCATGACTTGTACAATAATCCATTCGTTTGTAACAATAAATGTCATAGGCTGATTAGTGCATACCCTAATTATGGGTTGCAGTTTTGAATTTGATTTTCTTGTCAAATTATGAGGCTTGAAGAGTTGAAAGTCACCATGGGTAAGGAATTGAACATACATTTTCAGGTTTTTGATTAGTTGGATTTTTTTATAAGAGCAGATTTGAAGGGGTGGGGGAATTTTTTCATTGTCTTATTGAGTGCCTAAGCCTTGTGTAAAGTCTCAGATAAAATGCTTGAAATTGCATATAAGAAGATACTCCAAAATAAGCTAAGAAAGTATCTCATGTTGGGAATCAAAATAAGAGAATAATTCATAGTTTTGACTAGTGRTACAAACTTGGATTCTATGAAGGATAAGGTTGTAAAAGCTTTTCCAATTATTGTGGAAGTACATTACTAGGTATTTTATGTTGAGCTATTGCCCATATTGTAGTGCCTACCATTTCTTTTAAGGCCAGTAGAAGTCATCTAATRGGATTTGATGCATCCCTCACATCACCAAGACTAGACATTTTTGTAGGCATGGTAGGGGCGGATCTCGTAACTTAAGGTGAGGGGAGTTGCATTTCAGCATCAAGCCTCACAAGCTCAAATAATTTTTTTAATAGCTTTGCTTATCTTATATAAATTAAGATATTTGTTTGTCCAAAGTTGCCCTAACTCGTTGTAATATGGATGAGATAATGGATTCGTGATGGTCCACATGCTCAGATTTGGTTTAGATTGGGTGTAGAGAATTGTCTTGGAGTCATTTGAGTGAACATTTCCCAAAAGCTAGGGAGGTCTTTGGTCTCGTTCCTTCACCATTTTGACTACCCATTGCAATCACCAGTTTAGAGGACTCTCATCATAAAGATCATTAGGCTAGGGTAATCCAGAAAATTGTTTCCTTTATGTCGATGTCTATGGGAATGGTATGCGGATGTATCAATAGCCTACCTATTTCCGTGATTGTAGGATTTTGTTGTGACATGCACGAACTCTAGAGTAAACATTACTTGTGGGATGCACCTGATGTTATATATTCAGGATTGGTCCTAACTGCACTAGTTAGGAGAATCCTCTTTTTCCCAAATTCGTCTAGGCCTTTCGCTGTATCTGCAACTGCATGATGGCTGATAGCGGAGCCACATCTGTTGTTGAATGTTTCAATCACTCTTCCTAGCGAAGATACCAAAACAAGGGTTATACTTTCATGCTGGCAACTCAACATGTGATAAGTTGCTAACTAGAAATGTCACTTCAATTTTATCAATCCAGGTTACATTATGCGGTCTAGCTCTTTTCTATTCCAATGTAAAGAAGTTGGCCTCGCTGCTGGAAAGATTTTACTTTTGTAGGCTCTTTGTCAAAACTTCCTAATCTAAGATGAAATGAAAACCATGACTGGGCATTGAAGGTGAATAGGAAAGTCAGTGCTAGCTAAAGCAATATCTATCCCGACAACGAACATCTATTCAAAATAAAGTTAGAAGTGAGGCAATGGCGAGCTATGCCTGGTAGCGCTAAATGGAAAGCAAATGATCAATGATCTAGAATCTAAACTATGACAACTATCCATAAACTGTATTGAAAGAAACATTTATTCAGTCTGCTATGTGTAATCTAAGCACGCTAAGAGTGTATTTCAAAGCAAATAACAAATGGAATTTCAATAAGTCCAACAAATTCTCTGTAAATTGATTCAACATGATCAAAGTGCCCAAACTACATTTAACAACCATGATGATCTATCTATCTGATGTATTTATCAAACTAAATATGTCTAAACTACTACACTTAATTATCATCTCTACGTAATCTGATCCAATGAAAACTGAACTAGCAGATCACGAGTATGACAATTTAGACTATGACAAGTAGACTAAATATACATGACAATTAACCTAATTAAAAGAGTTCATTCACTAACTATTAGAAACAAGCAACATAAACTACAAAACTTAATTAATGCACACCTTCTACCCTCACCACCCATCCTCTTAGGGGTGAAGTTGTGTGCAAATGCACACCACGTTCCCCACAGTGTGCATTTGTGTCCAAATACCACAGAAATGCACACCTCTCGCCCACCCACCCTCATTTCTATTTTCGACTCACTAGTTTAGTGGGAGTTTACTGGAACAAGTTCTATTTTAGACCATCACTATTATGCATGCATTTCTAAGAAAAACTTGTTGCTTTTCAATTTTCTTAATTATAGAATGTTCTTTCCTATATGAGTGTATATCACTCATTCATTATATGATTATTGATTAGCTCATTGGAGTAGTGTGAACAGAGTAATTTTCATTCTTCCATATTGAATCTCTCTTYCTTTTATTGAGAAACTTTGTTTGTATTTGTTTTAGCTAGGTCTTCTGTGCATGTTTCAATGAAACATTGACATGGTATCAGAGCCAGGATGCTTGGAGCAAACCAGACAAGCCAGAGAGAGAAATCAGAGTTTTGAAGAGTGTAATCCATGTATCTAATAGTGTCACAACCTCTCATTGTCGAAAGGTGCGTCGGTCGTAGTCACACTTAAGAAATTTTTAATTTTTGGACAGTGGTGCACTTTAGTCTTCAATAGGGTGCGACAATGTCTCAGTTTAGCCTTGAGTAGGGTGTGACAATGTCTCACTTTAGCCTTGAATAGGGTGCGACATTGTCTCAGGCTGCCCATTGAGAGAGACACTTTTGAAAAAATGTTTTTGCAGTGATTTCTTAGGATTTTCACTTGCAAACTGAGATTAATCTTTCTGGTTTTTTCAAAACAAATAAGAGGGATGGATACGACACAAATTATTCAGTGAAATTTGATGTTAATTCTCACATTGTACAATTATTTTGAATGGAAGCCGAAGGTCGAATTCCAACTCAAAAGAAAATGATTGTACAATTTGACGATGACGACAGAAACATAATCTACATCAGCAATTGAGAAGACTAGATGGACGAACTGTAAGGATGAGGCCACATGACTTCTTGAATTAATTTCAACTGATTATGGTTTCATATTGCCACATGCAAGACTCCAAATGAGATGTGGACTACCTTGGAAAGTCTCTTTGGAAAACATGATGAGATGAGAAGTCATATGCTTGGGGTATAGTTGAATACCTGGGATACTAAAAGTTTTGATGATATACAAGATTTTTTACTAAGTTTAAATATTTGATATTGAGCTTGAAATCTTGTGGTATTGATAAATCTAAACAAGAGAACCAAATTGTTCTAACAATCTTTGGCTAAGCTAGGACCAGAATATGTTGTCTATGTCTCCTCTTTCCATTCTAGCAGATATGTTTTGGGATCAAAATGGAAGATTCCTACCATGGAGCAATTAATTGATTCTCTCACACATGAGCAGACAAAACTCATTCAGATGGGCCTAATTAAGGAACCCAAAACACATGCACTCACCATGTAAGATGGAAAAGGGTCATCCAATAAAAAATCCAAACATAAAGGAAAGGAGGAACAAAAAGGGAAGGAGGGATATTCCAAACCCTTCAAGGATTCTTCAAGTTCCAAAGACTCTTCAAATTCTAAAGGGAAGAAAAAGAAGAAGAAGAAGAAGAAGAAGAAGAAGAAGGGAAAGCAGTGCACCTATTGCAATAAACCAAATCACAATGAATCCACATGCATGAAGAAACAAATTGATCTTATGGCATGTACTTCAAAAGAATAACCAAGAAGAAGACCATGCACCTAAGAAAGGTAATCATCATGCTTTGGTTGCAATTAATTCCTCATTTGATTAATGGATTATAGATTATAGTGCATCACATCATATGACAACCAAAGAGAAAGTTTTTACTTATTTGACTTCATGCTCAAGACCCCCTATTCTCATGGGGGATGATACTCCAGTAGCAGAAGCATGAGAGGGAAGAGTGGAACTCTCTAATGTCAGTTTTGAGAATGTTTTACATGTTTCAAATATTTTGTTAGATTTTTAGGGAAAATAAAAACAGAGATATCTTTTTCAAAATTGAACTCTACTATACATACAGATCAACACTTTAAAACATAAATCTGCAGTAGATGAAATACCGAAAATACAAAACTGAATATGCTAAAGAGAACAAAATTTATCTAGGACTGACCATGAATAGAAAATAATATTTCTGAATATTAAATTAAACTAGAAACATAATTAAACAAGAGTGCAACCAGATCTAAACTTTACCTTAGCAAAACAAMTGATATAGGTACTTGATGTAAGGAAGTCCTCTTTCTTTATGCTCAGACAAGCTATGAAGGTCATGGATCAAACCCTCAAGGGTTTGATCTCATCAYGATCTTTAAGTGGACAATTTACCAAGAAGAACTCAATGATAATCAACAAGAGAAAGATTGATATAGGAAACCCCAAAGACTACAAGAAGGCTCACCATAATTGTCCAAAATGAATTGTAGAGGAACTCCCTCAAGGAAAMATTTGATGAACAACAGTAGAAGGGTTACACAGGTGGTRACCAAAGAGAAACACTCATAACATCCTAGAAGAAACTCAACGACAACCTAGAGAAGTGAAGGGAGGAGCCAAAGSGCTGCCTAGGAGGCAATGACACCCTTACAACACACAACGACAACAAGAGGAGGGGGRAAAAGAAGGCCGCAACACCTACAACAACAAGGGGAAGGTCCGTGACACTTAACACAACAKGAGGGAGGTCTGTGTCTCCAATACCCAGTGGTAGGAAGACCAAAAATAACCACTAGCCAACAAGAGCAACAAACTAGGGAGGCAACACCTCAAACAAGAAAGAGAGAGTCCACCAAGAAGGCCGTACACCCAACACAAGAGCCAATCTAAGACAACCGCAGAAAATCAGACTTAGAAGAGGAGAGAAAGTGAATGTAATAATGAGAGAGGGGTAGGTTTTTATTTATAGTTTTGGGAAGGGTTAGAATTTAGGTTTAATTAAAACGTAAAAAATAAAATAAATAAAAATTAATATTTTAATTACTTAAAATATTAATCACAAAGTAAAATAAGTCAAAGTGACTTATAGAATACCAACACAACATCAAGCATGATGGAGAAAGAGAATCAAGCAAGGGGAGGCTGCAAGACAAAGTCAAACTGTTCACGTATGTCTCATGATAACTTATAAGCTTTTATCATCCCTGCATAAGAGGAGAAACCAGTGATGTGGTCATGTCCATCTTCTGGTTGCTCCTAGGTCTCATGGACCATCCCGGGAGAGAAGAAGAATATCACACATCATCACATCTTGGCACACAACCAAGAACTACCAGGTCCAAGACCAAGAGACCCCATAACACAACTGGGGGCCCTAGAACACATCTAGGGTCTTTCATCCACCAAGGTACAAGACCAAGGATCAACCCAAGCGTTTAAGAAATGATTCTCTGGAACAAACCCAGGGGCCCTAGAACACATCTAGGGACTTACATCATCAACCACCAAGGAACACATCTAAGGATCAATCCAAGCGTTGAGCAAGGATTCCATGGAACATATCGAGGGGCCCTATAACACATCTAGGGAATTACTTCTTGGTCCTTAACCAAGAACCCCATAAATACATTGGGGGCCCTAACTAGGGTCTTTTGCCATGGCACAAACTACTTGGTCCCAAACCAAGAACCCCAAGAGTGTACTGGGGGCCCTAGATCTCAGCTAGGGTCTTATGCCATCCTCTCTGAGAATGGCTCTTGCAACTGCACTAATTTCAACGCTCCCTCTTAGCAAGAGAGGCATTCTCTACAACACCAATCTTGTCTCAAAAGTACACAAACTTTGTCAAGGACAGAGGCTTGGTCAAAATATCCGCGGTTTGTTCCGCCATTAGAACATACTGAATACCGAGAATGTTCTTTTGCACCATGTCCCGAACATAGTGACATCTCATCTCAATGTGTTTTGATCTGTCATGAAACACTAGATTCTTGGAGAGCTTTATACAGCTCTGGTTATCACAATGGATTACTGTGGGTTCCAACTCAGCACTGAATGGATCTGAGAGTAGCTTTCTGAGCCACAATGCTTCTCTACTAGCAACACTTGCAACAATGTATTATGCCTCTACAGTGCTCTGGGATATGGAGCCATGTTTCCTGCTGGACCAGGAGATCATAGCTGAACCCAAACTGAAACAATATTCGAAAGTACTCTTCTGATCCACTGTACTTCCCATCCAATTTGAATCTGTAAAACCATGAAGCATTACCCCTCCAATGGAAGTGTATCTGAGCCCATAGGCTATAGTTCCCTGGACATTTATGAGAACATGCTTAACAACAACCATATGAATATATTTCGGTTCACACATGAACTGGTTGAGGGCATTCACTGCGTAACAAATGTCTGGTTTGGTATGTACTAGATACATCAATGACCCAATGATCCGATGATATACGGTGGGGTCTTTTGGATATGAACCTATAGCTTGATCATGTAACTTCTTCAGGTTAGAAATCATAGGTGTGGACATGGACTTACAGTCCATCATGCCAAATCTACGAAGCACATCAACTGCATATTTGCTTTGTGAGAGAAAGATCTCACTCGATTTCTGCCACACCTCTAAGCCAAGAAAGTAATGCATAAGACCCAAGTCTTTCATTTCAAATTCTGCTGATAACTGTCTCTTAGTCTAAGCTATAAGATGTTCATCTCCAGTGAGGAACAATTCATCCACATATAAAACCAATATAACATGATGATTCTGCACAATTTTTATATAAAGATTAGGATCTTCTATACTCTTCGAGAATCCAAGACTCTGTAGAAAACTGTCAATTCTTCCATACCAAGCTCTCAGAGCTTGTTTCAATCCATACAAGGCTTTCTTGAGTTTGCAGACATGAGATTCTTTCCCATGGATCATGAAACCCTCAGGCTGCTCAATATAAACTTCTTGTTCAACTTCACCATTGAGAAAGGTAGTCTTAACATCCATTTGGTGAAGTTTCCAATAAAAAAATGAAACAAGAGAGCTGATGATTCTGATGGAAGTATACCTGGCAACAGAAAAATATCTCTTCATAGTCAATTCTTCTTTTTGAGAGAAGCCACGAGCCACACATCTAGCTTTGAATTTTTCAAAACTACCATCTGCTGCATGCTTTATTTTGTAAATCCATTTAGAGGTTACCACTGATTTTCCATGAGGTCTTGGGACCACTTCCCATACATCATTCTTTAATATTGATGCGTACTCTTCTATCATGGCATCCTTTCACACTTTATGTTTGGAGGCCTCTTCAAAAGTGGAAGGTTCTGAGTCAATCATTAGATTTAGTTGTGCTATCAGGCAATCATTAGATTTAGTTGTGCTATCAGGCAGAGTACTTATTTGGTTTCTTGTTTCTTTGAAGGTACCTTTAGGTGTCGATGCTTTCTTCTTCCTTTAGAATTTCCTGGCACCAAGGTGGCTTCCTTTTAATGTGAGGTTTCTATAAGGGAAACTCAATAGAATCCATGATGGGATCCACTGAAGGCTCTAAGGTCTCCCCTCAAGCTCATCTGAAAGTTGTGAATCTCAAGGTTCTAGAGATGGAGCTCCTTTCTCCTTTGTATCACATGGAAGTTCTCCGAAACGACGAAAGGTTGCTTCCTCACGAAAAGTCACGTCTCTACTGACCTCAAAGAACTTTTTTCCTGGTACATAGATTTCGGTGATGCTTTTGAGAGGTTTCACCTAGATCCCACAAAAGTTCCTTTCTTTTCCGAGGGCTCTAACTTAGTCCTTTTCTTTAGAATGTGAATATAGACTGGACCGCCAAAGATTCTCAAATGATCAACTAAAGGCTTCTTACCAATGAAGACTTCTTTCCTCGAGTTTTCTCTTCAAGGGCTTATGAGGACACATGTTCAATAGATCGGCAAGGTTTATGCAGCTTCAGCCCAAAAAGATAAAGGTAGATTCTGATCATAAATCATGGTTTCACCGCTCATATCGTTATGTTATTTCTTTTTGCAACACCATTCCGCTGGGGATTATAAGGCACAATCAACTCCTCTTAATCCCAGAATCCTGACAGAGATCATCATACTTGTGGAAGTCAAATTATTTTCCATTGTCTATTATTCTCGATAACCCGAATGTGTCTACCCGTCTGATTCTCAACAAGATTCTTAAAATCCTCAAATTTTGTTGAAAGATTATCTTTGCTTCAAAAATAAATCCAAGTTTTACTTAGAACAATCATCAATAAAAATGGATATAATAAAGACAACTATTCATTGACGGAGCAGTCATAGATCCACAAAGATCATAATGAATAAGATCTAAAATGCCATTAGTTTTTCGATTAATGAGGGTAAGCTTTTCTTTGTATTCTTACCGGTGAGCATAACTCTACAACCACTATTATCATGCTCAAATGAAAAACTGACATACCTATTACCATCTTTACAAACCCGAGAGGCGCGCTAGAAGCTGAGATGTCCAAGTTTCTATGCCATAGCGCCTCTGTAGGGTTTATCACTATCCGAGCTAATGCTTGAACAACTTGACCTGTGATTTTGGAAAGTCCACTCTCTTGAATTTCGATTGTCATCGCTGAGCTCAAACTCCCATTTGAGGGCCACATGAGAGCCTTCCCTTTGGAGAAAGCTATCGAAAGAATCTTTTCTAGCAGCACTCAGAATCGAGATGAGATTTTCCTTTAATCCAAGAACATGGCAAAGAATTTCATCGACATGAAATACACACTGCCCGGTCGAAAAAGATGTTGATCCAAACCTTTGATGTCATAGGTGCCATCATCACCCAATTATACCTTCACATTGAACTTCTTATCCCTATAGTTTACAAGATTCTGTTTGAAGTCTGTCATGTGTTTGGAGGCCCCACTGTTCACTAACCAAACTTCTTTCGACTTGGTTACAGTGCCAGAGAGGGATGAAATAAGATAACACTTTCTACGTTGTTCTTGTTCTTTAGTGGATGTCCTAATTCTTCTTCTTTGAGGTTCTTCTTCACGGGCTTGCAAATCAAGCAGGAATCCCCACTTCTTTGCTTCTAGTTTGAAGGAGGGTTCCTGAAGTCTTTTGCATAATGATCTATCCTATTATAGTTAAAGCATCTTATTTTAGATAAATGAGAGTGAAAGCGAGATTGCCTACCTTGGGGGTTTCTTACCTTTTCTTTTGTGCTGAGGAAACTTCTTCCATCTCTTGGCTTTGACCGAAAGAGCATGGTCTTTCACAGTAGAGGGCTCATTTCTGCTTTTAAGTCTACCCTCTTCTTCCAAGAAATCATGCCATAATCTCTCAAGTTAGGTTGAACTTCTTCCTCGGCTTCACTGAAGAGATAAAAAAGTCTCCCACTCCAGTCAGGAGGCCATCAACTACAAAGACAGTCATCATCATCCATTGCAATTCCAATTGATGTAAGCTAATCTCTTGTTTGAGAAATTTTGGAAAGAAGGTAGAGATAGGTTCGTCCTTCCCCACCTTTAATGTACTTAGTTGTTTCTTCAATATCCTCTTTTGAGTTGGGGCCTTCTTTTTCATATAGATTTTCTAGGGCATCAAAAAATTCTTTGGTTATCCTTAGATGACCAATGAGGGGTATCATGTTGTCTTTAATTGAATCAAAGATGATTCTTTTAGTTTTACCCATTTTTATATATGCTTCCCTCATCAGTATTTTAAGTGGGTTCTTCTATCACCCTCGTAACCAACTCATCCAAGTCACCCTAGTATGTTAAACACTTCAAATTTTACAAGAATTGAAGTTGGATATTCCTTCAAGCCTATCTTCTCATGACTAAGATGAAGCCATGCCCATTTGAAGATAAAAGCCTTATCACGATCTCATGAAACAAACCCTAAACAATGATCTACATGTGCCTCAAAAGTCCGCCACTATTGAGCTCTTTTCACGCTTCCTATGCTATGAAACCATGTTAGATTTTTAGGAAAATAAAACGAGATATTTTTTCAAAATTGAACTCTATTGTACATACATATCAACACTTAAAAAAACTCAAATAGATGAAATATTGAAAATACAAGACTGAATATGCCAAAGAGAACATAATTTATCTAGGACCGATCATGAATAAAAAAATAACATTTCTCAATATTAAATTAAACTAGAAACATAAGTGAAAAAGAGTGCAACCAAATCTAAACTTTACCTTAGAAAAACAAATGATAGAGGTATCTGATGTAAGTCAATCCTCTTTCCTTATGCTCAGACAAGTTATGATAAGTCATGGATCAAACCCTCAAGGGTTTGATCTTTATGTGGAAAGTTTACCAAGAATAACTCAATGATAATTAGTGAGAGAAAGGATGATATAGGAAACCCCAAAGACAATAAGAAGGCTCAACCTAACCGGCCCAAAATGAACTCAGAGAAAACCTCAAGGAAAAAATTTGATGAACAAATGTAAAGAGAAGGGTTACACAGGTGGAAACCAAAAAGAAACACCCACAACATCCTAGAAGAAACTCAACGACAGCTTGGAGAGGTGAAGGGAGGAGCCAAAGGGTTGTCTAGGAGGCAACAATATGCTTACAACACACGACGACATCAAGAGGAGGGGAAAAAAGAAGGTTGCGACACCTGCAACAACAAGGGGAAGGTTCACGACACTTACACACAGCGGTAGGGAGGTCTGTGGCTCCAATACCCAATAATAGGAAGACCAAAAATAACCACCAGCCAACAAGAGAAACAAACTAGGGATGCATCACCTCAAACAAGAACGCAGAGAGTCCACCAAGAAGGCTGTACACCCAACACAAGAGCCAATATGAGATAGCCGCAAAAAATCATACTTAGAAGAGGAGAGCAAGTGAATGTAATAATGAGAGAAGGGTAGGTATTTATTTATAGTTTTTGGAAGGCTTAGAATTTAGGTTTAATTAAAACTCTGTAATAAAAATTAATATTTTAATACTTAAAATATTAATCATATTCAAATAAGTCAAGTGACTTATAGAAGACCAACAACATCGCTAAGATGGATAAAGAGAACTAAGAAAGGGAGGCTGTAAGACACACCTTCAAAGGCACTCTATCCACAGCATGTCTCATGATAACTTATAAGATTTATCATCCCCAAAGATAAGAGGAGAAATCACTGTTGTAATATGTCCATCTTCTTCTCTTAGATGCTCCTAGGTCTCATGGACCATCCCCAGAGAGAAGAAGAAGATCACACATCATCACATCTTGGCACACAACTAACAACTACTTGGTCCAAGACTAGGATACCCCATAACACATCTGGGGGCGTTAGAACACATCTAGGGTCTTTCATCCACCAAGCATAAGACCAAGGATCAACTCACGCTAATCAAGATTCTCGAACACATCCGGGGGCCTTCGAACACATCTAGGGACTTACATCATCAACCACCAAGGAACACACATCTAAGGATCAAGCCAAGCACCGAGAAAGGATTCCGCGGAACACATCTAGGGAATTACTACTTGGACCTTGACCAAGAACCCTGCATTATACAATTAGGCCCTCACTAGGTCTTTTCCATGGATCTAACCATTGGTCCCAAACCAAGAACCCTGTGGAGTGTATTGGGGCTCTATATCTCAAATTAGGTCTTATGCTATCCTCCAGAATATTGGCTCTTGCAGTTGCACTAATTTCAACATATTTCTATAAATTTGCTCTCAGTTTTTCAAATCACTCAAACAGGTAAAAAGGTTGAATTTACATCAAATTCAGTTTCTGTACTTGACATGCATGACAATTCCATTATTACAATTGGTGATGTAGATCACAAATCAAGGCTTTATAAATTAACTAAGTTTGTTGACCATGAATCCTATTTACTACTAACGCATGCTGATGATAATAGTAGAGTATGTCATGAGAGATTTGGTCATTTAAACTTTATGTACATGCAACAACTTGCCAAGCAAGGAAAGGTAAAAGGATTGTTAGACATTCACTTTTCTGAAGGGGTTTGTGAATGATGCATTGTTGGAAAACATCCTGAAAAGAAGTTTGAAAAGGGGAAGGAAAGGAGAACCTTCTCTTCCTTGGATCTTGTTCACAGTGATATCATGGGTCCATTTCCACATCCGTCCATCAACAAAGCAAGGTATTCTCTTACATTTATTGATGATTACTCACACTATACTTGGGTTTATTTTCTCAAGCAAAAGTATGAAGTTTTTGAACATCTCAAATATTTCAAAGCTTTAGTAGAGACACAAACTGGGAATAAGATCAAGAATCAACAAATTTGTTCAGAACCTTTGTCGTGAGTCTAGTATCCATTTTCAACATACAATTTCATACACTCCACAACAAAATGGAGTTGCTGAAAAGAAGAACAGATCTCTCAAGGAGATGACCAGTTACATATTGAATGCAAGATCTCTTCCAGGATTTGGGTTGAGGCACTTAACTATGTTGCTTACATACAAAACATATATCTTCATAGATATGTTGAGGACATGAAACCTTTTGAGGCTTGAACATGTGACAAACTAGATGTCACACACTTCCGCATCTTTGGATCTCGTGCATAGACCCATATTCCTTTTGAAAAGAGGAAAACATTAGATCCACAGAGCACACCTAACATATTTGTGGGATATCCAAATGAAGTGAAGGGGTACAAGTTGATTGATCCCTCTACATACTGACTCATCATTGAGCGCAATGTTCATCTTGAGGAGAGTCCTTTGCATGCACCACCAATGCAACATGCAGATACTCTTATGTTTCCATAAGTTCCATACATCAGAGATGATGATTCCATACACTCAGATGCTATATATTCACACTTAGATTTAGATTATTCTGAACATGGAGATGAGCAGGTTGTACAACTAGATGAGGATCCAGTGCTAGAGCTTCAGTAGATGCCCAAGTGGGCACAATCCGCACTTCAGGCAGTAGGCATATTTGTAGGGGATCCATTGGATTCGAGAACTCGATCTCAACATGAGGATCCTTCTCATGTACTTTCAACTTCTAAACCAACGATTCCCATGCATTTCTATATGGTTCAATCTTTCGATCCACAGACCTATAATAAGGTTGTGATAAATCCATTATGGGAAGCAACCATGCAGGAGGAGTATGACTCACTCCTAGAGAATCAGACTTGGGATCTAGTTCCACTTCCACCAGGGAGGAAACTTGTCAGATGCAAATGGGTCTATAGGACCAAGAGAACAACAGATGGTCAGGTGATATTAGTTGCAAAAGGATTTCAACAGATTCATGGGATAGATTATGATGAGACCTTTTCTCCTGTAGCAAAGATGGACTCCATTCGCTTGGTTCTAGCCATTGTAACAACCAAATGATGGAAAATTCACCAGATGGATGTGAAGAATGATTTTCTTCATGGTCATATTTCAGAGAAGATTTACATGGAGCAATCACCGAGGTTCATTCATAACTCATCTTTAGTATGGAGACTAAAAAAGTTAGTCTATGGCCTCAAGTAGGCACCTAGATCATGGTATGAAAAAATGGATTCTTGTTTTCTTTCAAATGATTTTATTAGATGTAAATATGATTCCAATGTTTACATGCCTAGGACTACTGACTCTTTGATGATTTTAGTACTCTATGTTGATTATCTTTTGATCACTGGTATCCCTACTTTAGCCATTGTTGTGGTCAAAGATATTTTGCATGATAGGTTCTCTATGACAGACATGGGTCCACTTCACTTCTTTCTTGGTCTTGATATTAGTCAGGATGCTTCAGGCATCAAACTTTCTCAGGATAAGTATGATATGGATCTTCTGGATAGATTCTACATGACAGAATGTAAGTATGCACCTACTCCCTTCTTATCTGGGATCAGACTTGAGGATGGCGGGAATACACCATTAGTGGACAACACTTTGTATCGACAGTTGGTGGGGAGTCTTTTGTGTCTCACCCACACCCATCCAGATAACTCATATACAGTAGGAGTAGTTTCCAGATACATTTGAGGATGGCGAGAATACACCATTAGTGGACAACACTTTGTATTGACAGTTGGTGGGGAGTCTTTTGTGTCTCACCCACACCCATCCAGATAACTCATATACAGTAGGAGAATTTTCCAGATACATGTAGGAACCCCATGATCTGCATTGGAAGGTTGCCAAACACATCCTCAGATATGTTCAGGGAACCATGAGTTATGGGATTCACTATGTAGCTGGTTGTGCATTGGATCTCATAGGCTTCACAGATTCAGATTGGGATGGTGATGACACATATTGCAAGTCCACTTTCGGGCAYGTTCTCAGTTTGGGGTCACGCCCTATTTACTGGTCAAGTAAGAAGCAATCAACCATTGCTTTATCTTCCATAGAGGTCGAGTATAGAGGAGTAGTCAACTGTGTCATTCAGGCACTTTGGCTTCAACACTTCCTTACCTAGCTTGGTATCTAGTTTCGCTCTCTGATTGTCATATGGTGTGACCATTAGAGTACACTGAAATTTTGCTGAGATCCAATACAATGGAAATGAAGAAAACACATTGAGGTCCACATGCATTTCATCAGAGAACTAGTACATGATATGATCATTGATTCACAGTTCTTTCCTTCCTCTGAATAGATTGCTGACATCTTCACCAAGACCTTCACTGGGATGAAGTTTCAGACTTTGCGAGATCATCTTGAAGTGAAGAACACAATTTCCTAACAACTGTGATTACTTCCTTTTCTTCATTTGATGCATTGTCTTTTGAGAGGGGGTTTTGTTCCCACATGGTTTTCTCTCTTTCCTCATTTTCATTAAGTGTTCATTAGTTGCATTGTACATGAGTACCTAATATGGCCTAGTTGTCGAGACTCATTTTTTATTACTCCATAGTGATGTTCAGGGGGGGTATTGGAAATATTTCTATTTTTGAATCACTAGTTCGGTGGTTGTTTACTGGAGCTAGTTCTATTTTAGACTTTCTATTTTAGACCATCATTATTATGCATGCATTCCTAAGACAAGCTCACTGCTTGTTCGATTTTCTTAATTATGAAATGTTATTTCCTATATGAGTGTATATCACTCATTCATTGTATGATTATTGATTAGCTCATTGGAATAATGTTGGGCAGGGAGCTGTGGAAAACAATGTTGAGGAAAATAACACAAAAGAAAAGGCACGCAGAAGATAAGGAAGATCAAGAAGAAGAGAGAAGAAAGAGAAGCATACAGGGGACAAGAAAGAATAGATCAGACAAAATCTAAGACATACATGCGAGCATGAGTTGTAGCCAGCTCACAATGAGCTGTCACCAACCAAGAATGGGTTGTAACCAACTCACGATGAGTTGGCCTAAATCCTTCATTGGAATGTATAAGTATGTTAGGGGGTCTGGAAGAGAGCAAGAGAGAGGAGAGTCTTTTGGAAAAAGAGAGGGAAAGAGATTAGGTAAAACTAGATAAGAGTATTGTATGAATTCAGAGTACCGAGTGTTGTAAGAGAGCCGCAAATGGGATGGGGATTGAGCCCGAAGCATCCCTTGTAGCACAAAGTGCAAGCAGAAACACATAAATATAATAAAGAAGGCAACCTTTTATGGATGTATCCCAGAGTTGGGTGAACCATGCTAAACCTCTGTAGAATTGTGTGATTTACTTTCAATGCAGATGAATGTTTATCTTTGCTAATGTTGTAGATATAATACTATGCAGTGACCATAATTGTCTATCCAATCACTAAATAGAAAGAATGTTGATATCTTTGCATATGTGACTAACCAAATATTAACACCTAATAAGGATTTAGTGCGCAAGAATTTCTGGTTGTAATGACATAGCGAGTTTACATATCTTCCCTCACCACTGGAGAATCTTGGTTCCTGTAGTCCCCACAAAGATACCTTGGGTGAGATTTCACCTGCTTGCATGTGATGCCAAAAGGGTCGGTGTCTGTAGGGTTTTGCTGGACTAAGTAATTTGAACCCAGGGTCTTGAACCTACCTTTATGCAAATAAATGGTTTTGTTGCCAGGACCAGGACTCTGTAATTGAGGTAATGTTTTGGAGACCAAGAAGAAAGGAAATCACCAAATGGTTGGAGAAAAAGGAACAAGAATTTTCCCATAAATAAAATAGAAACCCTCGGATAAAGGACATGTTAAGATGTGCTCATTTAACCATAGAAAATATCACAATATTGTCACCCAACCATAGGCACATGACCACCCCCGAGCACTGTAACCTTGCCAGATAGAATAATTCCGGAAGCATTACTAGACCCAACAGATAACCAAGAGATGGCACACATTTCTCCAAAGGTAGCGCACCAAGTAGAAAGTCCAAAAACCATAAACCAAGACCATATCCCAACTACAGTAGTTGCAGCTGCACTCCTCCTCTAGACTTGCGCACCACTTATATTGAGTGTGAGAGTGTGTGTGTCTAAATGAGCTCAAGCGCCCTCTATTTATAGTTCTCTTTGTCAATTGTCTAGGTCAACTTCTCCTTCTAGAGGATATTACTTTAATATTAATTCTTTTATTGAGCCGACTTGTCTTCTAGGGTTTCTACACATCTGTTTAGGGTTTCTCTAGCTTCCAGAATATTCTAATCTAGTCAGAGGTTGCACATGGAGGTTGATACCTTCCGCAACTACCATAATATCAACACTCCCTCCTAGCTAGGGAGGTATTAACAAGTAGCATTGTCATAGCCACACGAGCTATCTCATGATCACGTAGATCAAGTCATGAGAAACATCACCACTATCAGTATCATCTGATAGCATCTCGGTATAAAAAATATATCATCAAATGCATCATCTCTTGAGGCCATACTCCATCTGAGTAATCGGTCATGATGCCGAATAAGTCACTCGCTCAACATAGTGATACAAGGACCATTCTTCAAATCCAAACATATGTCCTAGAATAATGACTATCCCAACAGATACCGAATGTCCTCAATGGCTACAAGAACCATCCTCTCCACTGTATCATCTCTAAGTCGTACTATCATTATGGGAATGAATTATATCTACGATGTATTGGAATGATGTGGAGTTCCATCTACATCATCTCTAAGCATGGTGTCAATGCACCATCTCTAAGCTGTACTCACATGATGTAGATCAATGCCTCTGCATCATTTCTAAGTTGTATGATCATATCTAAGTTGTACTAGCATGATGTTCTACATCACATCTAATATGTACTAGCATGATGTGAGTCACCTGCATCATCTGTAAGTTGTATGATCATATCAGTTGTACTAGCATGATGTTTTACATCATATCTAAGTTGTATTAGCATGATCATATCTAGCATGATGCGACTCAAGCATAAGCATCATCTCTAAGATGTACTAGAGTGATGCCAATGCATCATATTTAAGTTGTACTAGCATGATACGTCTTAGGACATCTGTATCATATCTAAGCTATACTAGCATGATACACATCAAAAATCTGTCAACCTGGACCATTCTCCACATGGAGAATGTATGTCCATCAACACTCCCTCCCAGCTGAGGAAGTCATCTCTTCCCTTTCAACCAAGGGAGAAATCTCCACGAGTCCCAACTTGTCCCTCAAGTATACAAAATTTATCTTGGATAGAGGTTTCGTCAAAATATCAATTGTCTACTCATCGATGGAGATGTACTGGAGAAACACTTCTCCCTTCTGGACTTTATCATAGAAAAAATAGTACTTGATCTCAATGTGCTTCGACCTGTCATGGAACCCGAGGTTCTCTGAAAGCTTCACACAACTCTGATTATCATAATGTATCACAGTTGAATCCAACACCTGATCAAATAGTCCAGAAACCAGCTTATGAAGCCATATTGCTTCCGTAAAATCATCACAAGCTGCAATATACTCTTCTTTTGCAGTGTTGAGTGCAACATACTTTTGTTTCCTGCTAGCCCATGATACCATAGCATATGCCAAACTGAAACATACACCAGAAGTACTTTTTTTGTCATACACACTCCCTTCCCAATCTGAATCAGTAAATCCATGCAGCTATACATCACTGTTTGAGACATATCTCAAACCATATTTTAATGTCCCATGAAGATATCTCAAAATATTATTTGCAACTATCCAATGCTCATGTCTAGGTTCCACCTGGAACTGGCTCAACGTGTTCACAACAAAGAAAAATGTTCTGCCAGGTATTTACCAAATACATTAATGAGCCAATCAACTACCGATACATGGAAAAATCTACTGGATCAGAATCAGAGTCTCTCAATTTCCTCATATCTGTTACCATGAGAGTTTCCATGGTTTTGCAATCCATCATCCCAAACTTCTGAAGAATATTTACAACATACTTCCCTTTCCCTGCAAAAATTTCACCACGCTTCTGCCATACTTCTAGTCCCAAATAATAATGCATGAGACCAAGATTCTTCATATCGAATTCAAAGGCTAGCTCCTTTTTACATTGAATAATGAGAGGATCTATACTTGTGAGAAACAAATAATCAACATATAGTAGTAGGATCATAGGTGCATCATTCACAACCTTGTAATAAAGGTTTGGATCAACATAGCTCTTGGAAAATCCAAGTCTCCTCAAGTAACTTTCAATTCGTTCATACCAAGCTCTTGGAGCTTGCTTGAGTTTATACAAGGCCTTTTTTAATCTGCATACATGGGTTTCTTTCAGGTGTACCTCAAAAACTTGATGTTTCTCTATGTATACTTCTTCCTCAATTAATCCATTGACAAAATCGGTCTTTTCATCTATCTGATGTAAAATCTAACCCATGGATGTTGCAAGAGATATGAGGGATCTGATAGAGGTATATCTGGAAACTAGAGAAAACGTCTCATCATAGTCTTCTCCCTCTTGTTCGGAGAACCCTCTATCCATGAATCTCTTCTTTTATTTATCGATACTCCCATCTACTGCATGATTTATCTTGTAAACCCATTTTGAAGTTACTACCGACTTTCCTTCAGGTCTAGGAACAATTTCCCATACTTCATTTTTCATGATGTATTGATATTCTTCCATCATAGCTTCCTTCCATTCTTTCTTCTTGATTGATTCCTCAAAGGTGGAAGGTTCTGCATTGACAAGACTTGTCATGAGTGTGGCATAACTAGAGAATATTTTGGGCCTCTTTCTTTCCCTGAAGGTGCCACTGGGAGATTTATGTCTTTTTTCTTCTTGTAAGGTGGATTCTGTCCATGTTGGTCTTTTTCTGTTCTTGGGTACAACAACTGGTTCTATAGGTTCAAGTGGTTGGTCTGGTTCTTCAATGGGATGTTCTGGTGAGTATGTACTTTATTCCTTGGGGTATTCATATTATTCTTCATCATTGGAGTCTATGAGATCTTCTATATATTTCTTGAAGACAATATTCTCATCAAAAGTTACGTCCCTGCTGATTTCAATCTTCTGCTGACCTGGGACATAGATTTTGTAAGCTTTTGATGTATCACTATATCTAATAAATATTCCTTTCTTTCCTGAAGGTTCCAACTTCTTCCTTTTGTCCTTGGAAACATGGATATAGACAGGACACCCAAAGATCCTTAAGTCTTCCACACTTGGCTTCTTTCCTAAGAAGGCTTCTTCTGGATTCATGTTCTTTAATATACGATGATGAATTCTATTATGAATATATACAACTATCATATCTTCTTCTCCCCATAGAAACATGGATAGATTCTGGTAATTCATCACTGCCTTAACAAATTCTTCAATGGAACGATTCTTTATTTCTTCTATACCATTCTGTTGAGGATTGTTGAGGATTATGTGGGACAATTAGCTCCCTCCTAATCCCATCTTCTTTACAAAAGGAAACAAGTTTCTTGGAGGTGTATTCTCGTCCATTATCAGATCTTAGCGTCTTGATCTTCTTATTTTTCAAGTTTCCCACTTCATCCTTGAATTCTTGGAACTTGCCAAATACTTCATCTTTCGTTTTTATCAGGTACATCCAAGTCTTTCTTGAGAAGTCATCTATGAACGTCACATAGTAAAGAGCCTCCTAGAGACTTCACTGGCATAGGACCACATACATCTGAGTGTATCAGATCCAATATCTCCTTGGATCTATTCTCACTACTTGGGAGTGGCTTCTTAATATTCTTCCCAAGTGCACATCCTCTGCAAATACCTTCGTGTACTGATTGTAGTTATGATATGCCTACAACCATCTATTTTAGAGATGGTAATGCTTGATAATGAAAGTGATCATACCTTCTATGCCATAACTCACTAGGATTGAGTTAATCATGTATAAGAGATTGAGCATTATGACCTAGGAGTTTATACAATCTTCCTTCACATATGCCAATAACTCTAACATCTTCTATTTTTTAATCTTTAAACCATACAAGAAATTTTCCATTGAAAAAATCTATTCTATCTCCTTTGTCTTCCAAGAAATAAATATATACTAAATTATTTTTCAAACCAGGAACATATAACACATTGTGAAGATGAACATTGTTACATGATTCCATTTTTATAGAATCTTTTCCAAATCCTTTGACTGCAAAGAGTTATTGTATCCAAGTTCCACTTTATGAGAGGTTTCCTTTTCCTTCATGCTTGAGATATTTTCATGATCACCAGTCATATATCTTGAAGCTCCACTATTGATCAACCACATTTCATCTTCAAATGATCCTATAAGAGATGAGTAGTAGAAGAAATATGTTTCTTCATGCTTGGATTTCTTTGAAGATTCTTCATCATTGGCAGTTGTCGCATGGTGTCTTTCCTTTATATTATTTGCTAGTTTAGGGAAATCCCTTTTGTAGTGGACATAACCACGACATCCATAACATTGTACCTTTTACATATCTCTCTTATGATTGAATTTCTTTCCTGATATTTTCTTACCTCTATGTCTCTTGAACTTTGTTGCATAGGCTTGAGGATCCTCTTCCTTTTGATATATTCCTTTTGAGTTTATCCTTGTCTCTTATTGTGAGTAATAGGTCCAAAGTTCTTCAAGCATTGGAAACTCCTTCCTTGTGTTCATTCTTGCAACGAGTGCATCCCATGATCTAGAGAGACCATTAAGTGCAATATTCACAATTTCCTTTTCTAGAATAACTTCTTCTATGGCTTGTAGTTGATTTCTCAACTGAGAAATCATGACAAAGTATGAGGCAACAATATCATCCTTAGTCATATTTGTGTCGCAAAGCTCATTCTTCAGACTCATCACTTATCCAATATTTATGACTACAAAGAGGTTAGTTAGGGAATCATACATCTTCTTGTATGAGTCAAGATTTTATATGTAGGGCATCAAGTGATATTTTACAGAGTCCAAAATGATAATCATGGCATTGATGTCATTATTATTAAGATTCTCCATTGTTGCAACGTTCTGAGGTTCATTTTCTTTTCTTTCTTCAAACAGTAGTTTCACAATCTTGCCTTTCACAATATCTAGAACCTTGCTCTTTGCAAGGATGAGGTCAATCCTTGTATTCCATGCTATGAAGTTTGAAGATCCTTCTAGCTTGTTTTCTATCTTCATAGAGTAAGTCATGACTACCTTTGACATTGAATTTGACCATTCAAATGTTGACTCTGACCCAAAAATTAAACCTTGACATTTTTTCTTATTGAGAGTACCAAGAGGTGCGCTAGGCTAAGGTGCACTAGAATGTCAAGGAATTATGCCAAAATTCTCACTTGAAGTGACCAGAAGGTTAGGTTAGTGTTTTCTACAGCTGCATAATCAGAAACCCTATCTACAACTGCAATTGGTGCCACAATGAGCTTAACAAAGAACTACCACGCTACCTTCCAGTGGTTAGACTATCCTGAACGTGGTGTGGGACCATAACTTGTTAATATGTGCTCATTTAACCATAGAAAATATCACAATATTTTCACCCAACCATAGACACGCAACCACCCTTGAGCACTGTAACCTTGACAGATAGATTAATTCCGAAAGCAGTACCAGACCCAACAAATAACCAAGAGATGGTGCACCTTTCTCCAAAGGTAGCGCACCAAGACGAAAGTCCAAAAACCATAAACCAAGACCAAATCCCAGCTATAGTTTTTGCAGTTGCACTCCTCCTCTAGACTTGTGCACCACTTATCTTGAGTGTGAGATAGAGTGTGTTCAAATGAGCTCAAGTGCCCTCTATTTATAGTGCTCCTTGTCAACTGTCTAGGCCAACTTCTTCTTCTAGAGGCTATTACTTTAATATTAATTATTTTATTGAGCCGACTTGTCTTATAGGGTTTCTACACATCTATTTAGGGTTTCTCTAGCTTCCTAAATATTCTAATATAGTCATAGGTTACACATGGAGGTTGATACCTCCCGCCGCTACCATAATATCAACATGACAAACATTGGCTGCAAAGATGTGTACACAGATTTGCATGATATTTTTTTCGGGGAATTCCCAAACCTGTTAGCAGAATGGCTAGAAATATTTATGGAAAAGATTGGGATACATCAACCAGCTGCGCCAAATAATTGGACTCCTTAACTAGTGGGACAATTGAAATCAATAAACAATAGGACGTTCCGCACAGTGGATTTATGGCTGGACAATATATTGGGAGGATACATAACGAAATTTGCAGTGGACTGTACATAGGTTTATAGTGTTGTAGAAAGATAATTCTTTAAAGGTCCACATGGAGGATTCATAAAGTCACTAGCCACTTGGATAAAAATGCTACTGTGCAACAAATAAGTGATGATGATGGAATCTGATAGCTAAGGAATGTCATACACATAGGAGGGTTTTGACCAGAAGAATTCTCTGGAAGTAGAGAGAGATGAACAAAGGGAGTAAAGACTGAGGAAGCAAGAGAAAGAGGAAGAGATATCAAAAGGAGAAGACGAGTTTGGAGTTCTATGCAATAGGAGAAGGTACACGAAGTTGAAGACTACGACTAAGAAGAGAGAGAAGCACAATGAGTACTTGGAACATCGCACATATATTTGTATCATAGAAGTACAATAGATAGAGGGATAATGAGAAGATATCCAATTCAATCCAATTATAAAAGAAACAGTAAGTCCTACTTGAGTTGAGTCCTGGTTTGAAACCACAACCTCGTGTGCATCACTTGAATATGAAACAACATTTGAAGATCTATCTAGAGCACTGGTAATTAGTAGAGTTAATCATAACCAAAGTAACCAGAGCAGTAGTAGTAGTACAATCAATCAGAATCAACTAGTATCACCTGGAAGGGGTGCTACTCAAAGCAATATGGAAGGATTAGATAACACACTAAGATTACCCGTGTTTGAAGGAATTGGATCATAAGACCTAGAACAACATTTGTTCGTATGTGAAACCATTTTGGTGACAAAGAATGTCTAGGATGAAGGTACAAATATTACGCAGTTGGAAACAACTTTTAGAGGGCGCACACTAGTATGGTACATGAATCTGCAAAGTACCAAACCAATAGCCCAAACAAGGACATTAGCAGATATCACACAAGCATTACTAAAAGAATTCAAGAAGCCAAAGTCAGAATCACAATACATTATAAATCTTAAGGAGATCAAGCAAGTATAGAATGAGTTAGTATGGGACTTCGACCAGAGATTGTAATGGGTAGACTAACTTTCCAAATACCCGATCAAAAAAATAGGGAGTGGTTCATTGTGGGCTTACTACCTCATATCCATATTCCTTTAATACAAAAAAAGGTTATGTCGCATTTTGAAGCATTGAAAATTGCAATGAAGTTGGAAGCATCTCCGGTCAGAGACAACAGTGGAATGATGCAGATACAGACCTGTTAACGATAAATCTTGTCCCTGGTTCGAGAAGCACGCGAGTCTGTAAGTTGCACGCAGTGCTCAAGCGCAGCTCGGGAGAATTCTTGTTTTCCTCCAAGTATCAAATCAAGCGAGCGTGCTAAGTCTTGCTATTGACGGACGAGATCCGTCCGCAAAGA